>CAJQZJ010032395.1:1826141-1851513 GCA_907164525.1 Lophiomys imhausi | reverse complement strand
GGGTGGAAGTGTGGGACTGGAGGGGGGAGTAGGGAGGGGATTGTGATTGAGATGTAACTTGAAGAAATAAAAAATAAATTATTAAAAAAATAAAAATAAATAAAAGCAAAAAAATAAAATAATAGTCCCAATTTTTAAGAATTTTATCTTATCAAATTGTTTCCAAATTTTGTTTTACTTAAAGTTGTTCACTAAATAAGAACCAGTGTTGCTAATAATTAAAGCACATATATAAAATTCATAATATGTATAAACAAAGAATGTCAGTTAGACACCTTCTGTTTTGATTCATTCCTTGGCTGCTGACCCTAACTGAGTTCTCTTACATTGCTTCTGGGCTCTTGTTCCTTATACAGGTGTATGATGTAAGCAAACAGCTTATTACAGTGAATTCATCCTTCCATAGAGCTCTGGTTCATGCTCCAGTCACTTGTACAATTGTACTTACCTCGTGTTAATCTTGAGGTAGACGTTTTCCTCATGTAAACCTTGTCTCTTAATATTCTGCACAATGTTCTGCAGTTATTATCTCGTAGATGACCTTCTGGATCTTTGGCCCCTTGGATGAAACTTCTTTTGAGGCATCCTAACTGCTGCTCCTCTTATCATACCATCATTCAGCCTTGAAACAGTTACCAGTTGACTAATGCCCACAAGTCACCCCCACGCCAAAACAGTTCGAGTGACTTTTAAAATGTGACTAATGGGCCATGGGCCATCCAACTCACTCCTTTTCTTGCCACGCTGGACATTGTTTTGGGAATTGAAACACCTGGACTGAGACTTCTTTGCATTAGTTATCCTCACTGTCCCACCAGCTCAGATCAGCTTAACAGATGTCAGGACCCATTTTACTCATTGACTGCTGCAGTACTCCAAAATTAAAAGACTATATCTGAATATTATTGAGGATGGCATTTGTGCCCTCTTCCACGAACATGTTGGTTCTAGAGCAGTACATCCTAATGTGTTGAAATTGTACCTAGAAACAGAGAGCAGAAAATTCAACCAAAAATCTCCTATATATGGGCTTCTTGTTCCCTTCCATTCTGGCTCCCTCAACAACCCCAGCCCCAATAATACTTTCCTAGTTACTATTCTCATGCTCATGCCTTTACCCTTTCTTTTAAATATCTTGCTTACTGAATTTCATCCTAAGCCTAAGCAAATCATTCCACATAAACTCTCCCAGTAGTTTTACCCTACAAACAACTCCATTTGTACCTTCTAAGTAAGCAAAAAGACCTTCTGTGGGGAAAATAGCTAAAAGGAACTTTCATCCCTTTCACTCAGGCCAGATACAATTCTTTACATTAGCTCTATATTTTCTCCTGTCCCCTTCTTTTAATACTCAGTAGCTCCCTGATACTTCTGCTAGCTCATTCTTGTGCAAGCATCATTGCAAAGGAATCAGTCATTGTCACCTTTTATCAACTCTATACCTACTTTCTCCTATCTCTGTTTCTCCCTATCCCTCATCCTTCCCAGGAAGTCTCTCAACTCTACTCTGAACCAATTCATCTTCTTACAGCCCTTTAATCATTATTTTCTAAATATCTTTAGGAATATAGGATGGAATCACCTGATCCATCATAGCCAGTCAAGTTAAGACTCTTCCCATGTTAAATGACCAAAGGACCCCTTCTTCCACATACTCAGCTCTACACCATATACTGCAGGAAGTATTAATCCCATTTAGCAGGAATAAGACCCCTATCACAATTTTTGAACCAAATTTGAATAAGCTTGCTTTTATTCAGGTGCACCAGACAGCTCATCAGTTACTGTCTCCTAAATGGAGTTAAAGAGAGTACAATGCTGAGTCTATTTCTCAGAACCATTTTAAAGAGTAAAATCATGAGTAGCTGCAAAGTAAATTTACTTGAGCCAATGGGGCAGTTAGGAAGTACAACAAGATCTCAAAAAAACAAAAACAAAAGACCAACAGTCATCATGTGGTCTCACCTTTTCCTCATGACTGCTGGTTACCATGGATGAGATGGAAAACAGGGTTCAGATGGCTTCAACTATGATGGATTAACCACCTAGGATCAGCTGCAGAGAGGCAGGTCAATTTTATTGTGGTGAACAAGGGTAATATAGAACTTTGGAGAACTGGTGAGGCTTTCCAAGGTGAATGCAAGTCATTGACTGAGGGTTTAAGATACTGGGCTGCCTCATTTGCAAAGAGAGGCATTCCAGGAATCCTCCAGTGCTTGCTGTCCAGGTTTTTATCAGAGAAAGGAAGTTAAACATTAATTTGACATTTCTTGGGTAGAGAGTGTGGGAATTCAGGGTCCCTAGATCAGGCACTTAAGCACTGATCTCCAGGCTTTTTGGACACGACAGACTACAACCTTAATAGAGGGGCCCAACATCTCCCCATTTTATTTTATAATGGAGAGGGGCCATCATAATCCCCAGTCTCTGTGCTGGGGACAGAGCACAAACCTCCTACAAGAAGGTTTGAGTACCATGGGGTTGGGGTGCTAGGTGCATACCATGCCTGGAGATTCTGCCTGAGATTTTGAGCATTTTTTTTTTGTTTTGTTTTGTTTTGTTTTGTTTTTCGAGACAGGGTTTCTCTGTGTAACAGCCTTGGCTGTCCTGGACTTGCTTTGTAGACCAGGCTGGCCTCGAACTCACAGAGATCCGCCTGCCTCTGCCTCCCAAGTGCTGGGATTAAAGGCGTGCGCCACCATTTTTAAGTCCTGTTCTACCAGCCCAGATTCCTTAATGTAGAAACAGCATTCCTCCCCTAACACAATGCAAGTCACTCCCCCATCAGCATTCGTTAAGACCAGGGATCTTTGGTTTTGCAGCACAACCCGCTAGGGAATTTATCTGTCGCTGGAGTGACTGTCCTTAGTGGCCACCATTGATTTCCTGGTCAAGTTTGTCCTAGAAATCACGGACCAGATTATGCATTTGGTATAATTTTGCTGCAGTAGCTCCCGTGGCAACCAGGGAGACCCAGTTCAATGAACAGAGGGTTGACTATTTCTCTGTTCTTTTGATCTCCTAGTTATAAGGCAGTTCTTCTGGCTCAAAGAGACAAACCTGGGGATCAATTGTTAGACCCTGGGGGTCCCCCAAGGTCCTGACACCCAGAGACCACCAGAGACTGAGGTTCAATGCAAAACACAAGAGGATTTTTATTAAGTTGAGGCACCAGAGTTCAACTGCCTTCAGGAAAGAGTGAACACCAAAAAATAGTTACAGGCAGCTTTTAAACACAATAACCGCAAACACGTGGGGGTACATGGGGAACATTTCAGTTAATCTTCAGTAATCATTGCCTTAATCTTCAGCAATCATTGCCTTTGGCAAGGGGGTGAGACCATTGTCTATGGTAACAGCTGCAACCTTGTAATTAAGTAGTTTAGGAACCAAGTTCTGTGGAATGTACCCAAGGTCAAAAGGTCAGGCCCTCATGAACAGAGAGGAAGGCCTTCCTAGGGAGGGGCAGGTTTATTTTTCCATAGCCTCACACAATCATTATGGGGGTGCAGAAACCTTGAAAAGTGGATTTTTTTTTGGGGGGAAAGGGAATGGTAGTGTTATTCCACCATAGGAGACCAGGAGGGTTTACACTTGATGGTTTGGTGACAATGATGTTATAGGAACATATAGGATGGGATCTTGATGAGGACCCTGCAAAGCAAAGAGGGGAGAGGGAGGCTGAAGAGAGGAATATTTTGTATCATCACTGTGAGTAAGGACCCATGGGGTTCATGAAGGGAGTTGTTAGTGTATACTGCTGCCAATAGTGGCTGGGAGAGGGAAGGACAGAAAAAACATTGAGAGTTGGAATGTGTGTTTAAGGGGAGGAGATCTGCTGTGTATTGAATGTACTGAGGGTGGTTTGGACTATCTTCTATGTTTGATTTTCCTGTTGAAGAATGTTTACATGGGTAAAGACCAATTTGGAGGTAGAGACAAACTGCCAGGCAAGGAGTAGGTCAGCTACAGGTATTTAGCATATCCATTATGGGAAAGCTAAAAATGTACTGTGTCAAAGGTTACACTCCAGATATGGTTAGAAGCATCTGTGTCTAGAGACACTCCCTAGAAGAAGTCAGCCAGAGAAGAGGAAGCTATCCTGACAAATGGTGTCCACTGGATAGCTCGGGCTTTTGGTGGATTGCAACTTTAGCAGCAGGTTCTTCCAATATCATTGTTGAACCCTGGGGTGGGGGTTCCTGAGGTCCCAACGCCCAGAGACCACCAGAGTCCCAGATTCATTGCAATATGCAAGAGGTTATTTAAGCTGATGCACCGGGGATGGATTGCCTCTGTGGAGGAGTGAACCGCCAAAAGCACTTTTCAGGTGGTATTTAAGCACACAAGCTACAAACGGGTGGATGCATAAAGGAGTAACTTTTAGCCTGCTAGGAGAAAGCCTCAAGTGGGGATAAGAGAACAAAGGGGATGTTGATGCAAGTGGGGATTGGGGAGTGAGGATAAGGGATCAAAAGGGGAGTGGAAGCAATCCAGTCAGCTATGTAAGTTTATATAGTCCCAAGGACCGAGTTCTGTGGAATGTCTCCAGGAGTCATGAGGTCAGGGTCTCATGAACGAAGAAGAAGGCCTTCCTAGGGAAGTGGTATTTGTTATTATTTTATTACAGCCTTACATCATCATCCTGTAGTCACTAATTAGGGAAAGTCAGGGAGTACTCAGAAAAAACTCAAGGTTATGGGTTGGGGCAGGTCAGGATCCAGGAAACAGAAACACAAAAATAGAAACTCAGTTCTTACAGTAAATGGAACAATAGAACAAAATTGACTTCTGCCTTTAAACTAGAATCAGGCAGGTTCTTCATTCCTCCCTTGACTTATGTGTCCCTGTCAGATCTTTAATAGAGGACTCTTTACATTATTAACAGGAACATCAGCCACAACTTTTAAAACATTACTGGGGTATGTTCCATTTTGTCTCCCATTATCCTTGTATAATTTTCATATAAAACCTTATTTCATACAAATTTTTTAAGTGACTGGGAATAAAGAGCTCTCCTCTGACACAGAAGAAGTTTCCTTGTTGACTTCCTAGTGCTAGTTGAAGCCAAAATTTATGCATTACAATATTAGTTACACACAGGGTTATTTTAGATATCTTAAATTCAATTGAAGTGATTAATAAATATTCCCTTCTCCTTCTATTTTTGCACATCTGTAATTTTAATTATTAGAGCCTTTTCAAGGAATATTTGATTATACTGAAGTCCTTATTATTACCTTGGGACCATTCAGTTTGATTGCTCAATCCCAAGTTCCCTCTCTCTATCTGGCTAAAAACTTTTTGTTCCTCTCTTTTATCCAAACTATGTACCCTGGTGGATAAAAGCAATCTTTTGCCTTTTAAGACAACACCAGGATGATAGTGGTGCCTTTTATTTCCCCTGTCAAGATGCATTGAGGTTATGTTTACATAGATTGTAAATGCGATAGTAAAACTGCTATCCATAGAAAATTTCATACTGTAGATTCCAACAGCAGGAAGACAATGTTAGACATTCAAACCTTAGAAAGTTTGATTTTTAATGATTCTTTTCAGTCACTTTCTACCTCTGGGGTTGAGCTCCTTTCCTAAGGGTGGTTCTTCAGGTCCTTTCTTGAAGTGTGAGTGATGATTCCAAGAGGAGGCATCTGGAGAATCACAATGTAAGGTCTTTCCAACTAGGTTCAAGTAGACCAATTTTAAAGGGGCAGAACAATACAGGGTCTCCAGGTTGGAAGGAATGATCAGGCAGGTGATACCTAGCAGGTTAAGGAACTTAAACCTGAGGGAAAATTTTATCCAAGATTAATTCCAATCTTTTTAAGGATTCAGAGATTGGAGTGGAGCAATATAATAACAGATCAGCATGTACCAAGTGATTATGCGAAGTAGTCATTCATAGACTATTTAGTTTGGGATAACCTTTTCTTAGTATGGCATACAGCAGACCTGAGAAGAGCATACATAAGTCAAGAGGTCAACCAATTTACCACCAGCCTCAAGAATATATTTAGCTAAGATCTCCTTTAAAGTTCTATTAATCCTTTCTATATTTCCTGACTGCTGAGGATAATATATACAACAAAGTTTCCAATTGATGTTTAGAACCTTAGAGAGCAATTGAGATAACTTGGCTGTGAAGATTGGTCTATTATATGACCCCAGAGACACAGGGATGCCAAATCTGGTAATAATTTTAATTTTCTTAGCTACCTCCTGGACTGTTTCTGTTCCATGTGGAAAGACTTCTACCCAGGATATAATGGTATTGACAAAGACTGGAAGATATTTGTGGCCATGTAGTACTGGCTTGACTTCAGTAAAATACAAATCTCAAAATTCACCAGATACAGTACATTGAGTCCATTGCTCTCATGGTCACATGTACCTCTTGGCATTTTCCTGGGAATAGATCAGGCATTGGTCTGAAGTGCTCTGAAGTTGTTCTTAGTGTCCAGGTAGCCAGACTTTAGGGCAGATGAGTTCTGAGGTCTTCTTAGGTGACGAGTGCATGGAACCATACAAGGCAGTCAGCCAGTTTTGGCCCAGTACCTTCAGCATGCAGATTCTTTGACCAGAAAAATTTACCATCTATTATGGTTCTCCTGAGGCCCAAAGTAAAAATATGACTTGATCTCATCTGGACTATACTCAGGAACATCTTTTTCAAGACAAAGTGGGGATTTGGAGACACCAAATAGTTCCACAGTGGTCTGGGGCTTGGGTTCCCTGAGAGCAGCTTCTTTGGTGGTTTGATCTGCATAGATGTTATCTTGAGTTTGGAGACATTTGTCTTTTTGGCCTGTGTTCTATGACCACTTCAGTTGTCAGGCAGATAGCCTCCAGAAACTAGAAAATTTCATGTTTATTTTTTAATAACCTTTACCTTAAAGTGAGTAAATCCCTCTGTTTATAGGTCTGTCCATGAACAGGAGCTGTGGCAAAAGCATATTGGCTGTATGTATAGATATTCAATTTTTTTCTTCCTTCACTCCATTCTAAAACCTACTTTAAAACAATTATTTCTGCTTACTACATGGATATGCCTCTGGGAAAGGCTTGTGCCCATATGACTTTTTTTCTGGTCCATGACTACCACTTCTTCCTCATACCTGATTCCTTCTTGAACAAAATTGCTACCATCTATGGAGCGATCCACATCTCTGGTAATGAAAGGAATGTATGTTATGGTGGGTTATATCCCTTGGATGAGGTCTAGCATCTTCAAGCACTGATGGATGAGTTTCTCAGGGTTATCATATAACAGCAGGATCTTGGAATTGATGGCCAAGGATTTATCAAAGGTAAGTCTGTCCTTATCTCAAAGAAGGGTTTGATACTGAGTTAGATGGGCGTTTGACATCCACAAGTTTGTGATGTACCTTATCAGAGTTTCTACTGCATGTGGAACTGTTACTGTTAGTGTCTGTCCCAAAGTGAAATTGTCAGCTTCCTTTGTAAGAATTGTGTCTGTGATGGATCTTAAACAAGGGGGAGGGGGTGTGGTAGGTTTAGTGTTAGCATGTAATAGCATAGCGATAGCAAAAGCCTGGACTTTCAGATAAAAGACTTACTTCCAAAGTGGCATGTCCTTGGGAACTTGACAAGGACCAGGACCTCTTTGATCTTAGGGCTGAGGGCAGGACATGCCCCCTGAGGTGCCCACCCTCCGGAGGTCTCCCATCATTTCATAGCCTTATGTGAAAAGCATCTGAATGGCACTGCCCAGAGGCATGACTTGGAAGTGTGCAAAAGCTTCTGCTGACAGGTGAAGATATTTAAGGCAGGATTCACATGGACAGAGGCACTCTCTCACTCTCTCCTATTCCTGACTAGTCACTCAGCAGCATTTTCCTAGTCCGGCAAAGAAACTCACTTCAATCTCATCAGAAAGCTTTACCCTATAATGTTGACCTGTTTCAGGTCTGGAGAGGATATGGATTCTTCCTGGGATTTAGGAGCTCTAAGATGCTTAGACTTGGAGCTCCAGGACTTTGTGCCTTTGCAGGCCATAAGCATCTGAATAGGTGAGCTGCCTGGGAAATTTTCATGTTAATTGGTCTTAAGACCACTGAGGTGATTCCTGCTTGATAAACTGTCTTGGGATCTGATAAATGAAATTCAGAGATTTTAAGAGACTTTAAAACTGAAAAATTGTATGAAGACTAGCCATCCATCAGGACCCATGCTCCGAGAAAAATATCCTTTTGAGAAACCTTAGGTTAATATTAAATGCTTGTATTATAGGTACTAAGAAGTTTTAGGTGCTAGGTTTCAGAGTTAGGGTTTGGATTTAGGATTTAGGGATTTTATAGACAATTGTTAGGTAGTAGTTAAGTTTTAATAAATATATGTGTGATAAATAAAAATTTACTGTTAGAGGGGGACATTCGGAGGTTACAGGATCCAGGCTCTTTGGGATGTAAGTTATCAGCCTTTTCCAGGAACCCAGAATCTGAGTCAGGACTCCCTTGTCAATGTAATTTCTTTTGTGAACATAAATATAAGAGGGCTAGGAGATAATATATAGAGAGTTAAATCAGGGACTGTACAAGAGCTCCTTTTAAATTTTTAAAGACCTATTCATGTTCTTCAGCCTGAAGGGAATAAAAATTATTAAGAGACCCTCTAAGTCGGCAGTTGCCAGGTCCCAGGAACTTAACTGACCATAAAAAGGGTGAAACCAAGAATGAAGGTCAATTGGACCTCGGGCCCCCAGGGTTTCAGGAACTGCCTAACCACAAAATAGATAACAAAACAAGATTAGATTCATTCCTGAGAAAAACAGATGTAGGATGTTTCCCGTTGACTAACTAATGGGCTGGTACATTCCACCTGTATTTCGCCTCCCCCTTGGGTTGTGGTAAACGATGGGCTGGGCTGGTACTTCCCACCTGTAATTTCCCCCACCCCCTTAATCTGTGGTGCTCCCCTATAAAATATTCTACTCTCCTCCAAATCGTGGTCACGGCTCCTACCCCTGCGTGGGATATGAGTGGAGCCCTCAGTGCACTGAGCTCTCCCCCTTCCCCCCCTTCCCCCCCTTCGCCCCCGAAATAAACCTCTTGCGATTGCATCAAGATGGTCTCTTGCGAGTTTTGGGGCAGCCGTGATATCCTGAGCGTCGGGTGAGGAACTTCCCTCCCCCGGGTCTTTCAACCCCATTCCAAAGAAGTGTTGCCCCTAGCTGCAAAAAAAGTTCCAGAGTCTGACAATTTCAACAAACCCATGTATACAAAGATAGCTTCGAGAAACTCCCTGATTTTTGATGGATGCAGATGGAATTTGCTTTTTGGCTACTACATGGGTATGGGATAGCAGTCTTTTCTCTTCTCTCAGTTCATCTCCCAAGTAGGTAACCTGGAGTGAGCAAATGTGGGCCTTCCTTTTAGAACCTCTATAGCTTAACAGGGCTAGATTTTCCAAAAGGCCTTTGGTGGCTCTCAGGCAGTCCTCCTCATTTTTTAACAGTCAATAATAAATCATCTACCTATTAAAGCAAGATTACCTCAGGGTATTTAAGGCAGGAGAGACTTAAATCTTGGTTTCGTATAGTGGGAGCATTTCTGATCCCTTGAGGCAATCTGGTCAAGGTTAGTTGTTTCTATATCCCTAGTTCATGGTACGCTCATTCAAATGCAAAGATGGGGTGAGTTAGTTTTGACAGGGAAATGGAGAAGAATGCATCCATTAAGTCCAATGCACTATACACTTTATGTTCTGGTGGTAATATATTGAGGAAAGACTAGGAATATGGAAGGCAAGGGTGAATGGTTTTTACCTGTTTTCTCACTTCCTTCAAGTTTTGTACTGGCTTATTATCTTGAGGCTCAGGCTTTTCCCCAGGCAACAAGGGGTGTTTCAGACTTATTGACAAGAAGTAAATAGACCTGCTTCAAGGAACTGTCTGATGTGAACCTTAGTCCCTTCCCTGACTTCTGAACTAATGAGGCATTTCTTGATTCAAATGGTCATAGCACCAGATGTTAGTTGTACTATGAGTGGCACATGTTTGGCAAAGTCAAGAGGATTGTCCTTGCCCAAACTGAGGGAAATTCCTGGAATAAATTTTTTTTTTCATTTCCCTTCTGAGGAGTGGGTTGGATTTTGGAGAAAAAACATTCCTCACTAATTGGGCAGGTCATAGTTTAGCTATAACCTTAGCCTTAGCAATGTTTCCTAATTGCAACCTAGGAGCATCCCCTGAGAATGAAGTAGTTTTCTGGAGCTTGTTCAAGAGGTCTCACCCTAGTAAATGGTGGAGACATTCAGCAACAACAATGAAAAATGAGTCACAGTTCCTTGTTTTAGGTTACTATGTGGTAATTGGTCCATTTATATTCTTCAGTATTTCTTATTGCACCCTGTATTTCCATTGTTAGTTGGTAAATGGTCCCAGGGGCTCCTCTAATACTGAATGAGTGGGTGGCCATTGTGTCGAATAGAAAACTTACAGGTTGGGCCCTGATTGTGAACGTTATCATAGGCTACTAGAAGTCTAGTTTGAAGGAGCCTTGGTCTCACTAATTCTCCATAGCTAGGATTGGTTTTGTTTTGGTGGGTGGCTGTTCCTTTCATGGGCATTCATTTTTTGCCATTGACCCATTTCTTTGGAGTAGGAACATTGGTCCTTTTGTAAAGGTTTCCCCTTTGTATCATGGGTTGCATGGAGAGAGTTGAAAGTGACTGGGGCTTGTAGTGCAGCCATGGTGGCCGCTCCATCTTCTTTTCCAAGAGATCATCTTTGCTGCCACTTCTGTTAAACACCTTCTGAGCTTTTTTTAATAGTTATGACTTGTTCTTTCCTGAAAACCCATCCACAATTTACATCTTTATATGTATGTCAGGGACCAACTGAATAACAAAGGGAAAGTTAATTGCCTCGAGATTTGCCAGGTTCTCTTGACCTATAAGGTTGTATAACCAATAGGTCCAGGAGGCATCCAAGAAAAGACTTATATGTCTCTGGTTTCACATTTACTACCTTAAATATAGTAGTGGACTATTAAGCTGTCCACCTCATCCCTTTTAACAATGGAACCTGGGTTTGCCTGGAAGTTGTTTAAGGGGTCTAACCAGTGACCTCCTATATTCCTCTGTGTTGTAGCCATAATAGAGTCTCTGTCTTTGCAGAATTTTGATTGCCTCTACTCTCTGGTCATTGATCATCAACGTGCTTCAGCTCTTTTCATGAGAATTCATTATCTCTCTTCAGTAGTGAAGAGGGTATGCAGAATCTGTTCACAGTCATACCCACATGGTGGGGTAATTGAAATAGATTGAATAAATTAGTGAAATTAGAGAAGCAGGGTTAGTGCTAAAAATGGGAATCTGGTTGTTATAGTTGTAGAGATCTATAGTGAAGAAAGGGACATACAGGTAGTAATTGTCAGTAAACAGCCATAAAGGACCAAGAATGGGAGAAGGTGCCTTCTCAAAACCAGGATCAGAGGAGGAGTAAGGAGGGCCATTTTGGACCCTCTGGCAGGTCTAGGGTGGGGAAAAGATGGGGGAATTGTTATGGAAGAGCTAGAAGGAGAGAAGACAAGGGGAGAGAGGGAAGAGTTAGGCAGGTAGAAGACAGGAGGAGTTAGAAAATAAGTAGGTGGTAGCACAGGTGTTGACTCAGAAAGAGAGGCAGAATGTGGAGGTGGTTGAAGCAGATGGAGGGACAGAGGAAGACTGTGGAGGAGGGAACTGGAGTGGTGAAGGTGGCTGAAGTGAGAAGAAGAGTGGGGAGGGGAGTAAAGATGGAAGGAGGAGGGGTTCTTCCTCCAATGAGTTTTGCAGAGAAGATTTCTGAGGGAGCTCCTGGATCTCTGCTGTAGGCCCTCAAAAGACCTTTCTGCTGACAATCTAGGCTTAGCCACCTTGCCTATTCTGGACCATACAAACTTTCATTGTGGGAGGAGGGTCTTAGAAGTTGCTTCAGCCAAATGAAAGATGTATCCAATATAATCTGGGTGGCCAGGCCTCCCGAGCATAACATTTACTGCTACCCAGGCTATCTGAGAATCAGAAGTGTCCTGGAAGGTGAAGATGACCCTGAATGTAGGCATTCAGTCCCACAGAATAATCAGAGGTGACTCATGGTGATTGGAAGACCATAAACTTCCTTGACTATAGCAGAGTGATGCTTGTTAAACTTTTTTAGAATGTGCTGGAGGGTTTTTAGGCTTGTTAGTCTTATTATCAATACTGTCTGTCAGTTATGTCACCTCAAATCCAAGATGAACTAATTAACACAGCACCCAGAAAGTACAAGCGGCAGAGATAGTAAAGTCAGGTCAAAGATGACATCCAAAGATAAGACTAATCAAAAGTACAGCAAGAACCTCAGGGATCAGTGTGACATCTAGCTTTTTCCACTGGACTGGAGACTATTGGTTCTCAGCAGACCATTCTACATCCCACATCAACATTCCAACAGAACCACATGTTAAAGAAAGTTACTGATTTATCAGAAGAGGCCTCCACAGATCCTTTGCTGTCACAGTCAGTGTGACAGTTCACTCTGGTAGCCCATGAAACTGAAAGCATGCCTTGGAGTCTTGACATATCTCAAGGTGGGTACTTTCTGAGGTGGCCCTTCAATCCCAGAGTTCAAGAGTAAAGATCCAGCTTTAGCATTTGGGTGGGTGGTCTGAACTCACTGGGGTCTCAAGAAAATATAATCACTACCACAAGATTTGACCCAAATTTGAAATAAGCTTGGTTTGGGAGAGTATAACCCAATTACTGCCTCCTAAGTTGGGCTGAAGAGAAAGCAATCCTGAGTTCATTTCTCAGAGCCCTTTAGAAGAGTAAAATCACTCATAAATCATGTGGTCACTGAATATGGAGGGTCATGGTGTTCTCAAAAACAAATCAAGGTCATGGGCTGGGAAAGATCATGTTCCAGGAAACACAGCTCTTACAGAAATGCAGCAATGCAATAAAATGCCTCCTGACTTCAAAATGGAGTCAGGCAAGTTCCTTAGAAGAAGTGCCTGTGATGATTACTGACCAAGGCAAGGATCCATGAGTATAGGATGATGTCATTAGGAGTCATTTTCTTGCTATGCTTCTTTCCCAGGACAATAGTATTTGGTTTTCACTCAGGTCTCTTGTCTAACTCATCTTAGGTTCTTAGCTACTGACCAATGTGAGGGGTGGATCCATCTCATAGAGTGGGGCTTAAATTCAATCACATATTGATTGCTTAGTTCCACAAGTTTTGTGCCACTACTGTGCTTGCATATCTTGCAAGCAGGTCATCATTGTATATAGAGGGCTATTTGCTGGATATGTGTTTTCCTTTCTCCTTTGGTACCATGCAGAGTACCTTCTAGTACCATGAACATTAGTCAATAAAGGTGAAAGCTGTATGTAGGCACCAGCTTTACTTTTGTGTGATCAATGCGTTTCTTTAGTTAAGCAATAGGCTTTATCAACAGTTTGTAGAGAGCTACCAGTATCACTGGCAGTGTCTGAACTGTGTGAAGGCTTCCATGAGGGATCTTTGTTGAACAACTTGATTAGATGCAACCTATTCCTTACACTGTGTTTTTCATTTGTTGACAAGAGATTTCTAGTTTGTACTTTGTATCTTCAGTACTTTGTAATTCCAATTATGTGTGTGTATTTAAAATGTATATAAAGAATCTTCTACTGTTTATGTTTCCAAATGACACTTAATTTTAGAAGCCTCATCAATATTTACTTCATTACCCCCTCCTCTTAATCTTCTCTGGTTTATCTTCCAGTTCTGTCCCTTTCCCATCACTCCATAAATGTATATTTTACATCCCTTTCCATGGGAGATATTTTCCTCTCCACTAACCCCTTACTCTATACCTAACCACTGTGGTCATGTGAATTGTCACCTAATTATCAATGACCTGACAGCTAAAATCCACATACCACTGCATTTTTCTTTCAGGGTCTGAGTTACCTTACTGAGGATGATTTTTCTATGGCTCCCTTCACTTACCTGAAAATTTCATGTTTTCATTTTTTTGTAACAGTTTAGCCTACATTTAAAGATTATTTGGTGGAGTTATGCTTGCTACTGAGTTGTTATTCAAGCATTTTGGATAGTGAGCTCTTATAGGACAGTATAAAATGTTTTAGCTACATAATAAGACTTTCTCCAACCTTGTGTTTCTTTATTATCTATGCAAAAGATTTTTAGTCCAACATATATTCTACTTTTCCATTGTCTGAATGGATAGATATGCTTCTGTTGCTATGTCTAAGATATAATGGCAAAGAAAAGTGTAAAAAATGTTTAATCTTTCTGTAGGAATTTGATAAGAATGGCCCCCATACTCTATAGTATTTTAATGCTTGGCCCATAGGCAGTGGCACTATTAGAAGGTATGGCCCTGTTGGAGAAAATTTGTGACTGTGGGTATGGGCATTGAGATCTAATATGCTCAAGTTACACCCAATGGGGCACACAGTCTCCTGCTCCCTTCAGATGAAAACGTAGAACCCTCAGCTCCTCTCTAGCACCATGTCTGTCTGCATGCCATCATGCTTCACTCCATGATAATGGACTATACCTCTGAAACTTTTAGCTAGCCCAAATAAAATGGTTTCATTTATACGAGTTGCCATGGTCATCATGTCTCTTCACAGCAATATAGCTCTAAGACGCTTCCTCTAGGATTTTACAATTTCAAGCACTTGGGGTTTTAATCCACTTTGAGTTATCTTGCTAAAATGCTAAAAGTTCACTGGGTAGGCCAGTGTACATCTTTAATTCTACCAATCTGTATTCTAGTTCACTTTTTGTTACTCCAACATATATCATAACCACAGACACTGGAGGAACAATGTGTATAATATATATTACCTTACACTTCTGGTCACAGTCAGTATCTGAAGGAAGTCATGGCAGGAACATTAGAAGAAACCTTGGAGGAATAGTGCTTCCCATCATTCTCTCTGGGTCACACTCAGGTGACTTTCTTATACAGCTTAGGTCCAGAGGCATAGGGATGGTGCCACTTAGAGTGATCTGGAGCCTTCCAAATCAGTCACTGAATATGACAGTCTGTAAAAGATATGGTCTCAAGCCTATATGATCAAGACAATTCCTTAATAGAGGTTCCATCTTCCCAACTGACTCTAGGTTGTATAAAATTGAATAACTAGAAAACTTCACTTCTTGTCAAGCTGACACATAAACACATCACTTTTTAAACCATTGATTTTTCCTTTCTTGTTTATCCCTAAGTTCACATGTTAATATCATAATAGGAAATATGGTGTAATTTTAAGAGTCCTGTGATCTTTAAGAAATTTCAGTACTTTAAACATTCAATGTCTCATTAAAATCCAAGGTCTCTTAGCCTAAAAAAAAAAAAATCAAAACTAAGTTACTACTTTCTTATTTCAAAAGAATGAACTAGAACGCAGTCATAGTCAATGCAAAATAAACCACATAATGAAGAACTGAAAATAGTTCACTGTCAGATAGCTAAAATTCACTAATGATCTATGCTCCAAAAGACATGGGAAGTCCTATTTATCTGACTCTACCACGTACAACATGTGCACCTTGTTAAAAGCCTCAGACAGATGCCACTGTCTTTGGTGGATGTTACATCAACCTGGCACCTCCAATACCTATTGACTTCACTATAACTTAGACCATACTTCCACCAGTGACCTCTCTGGGCCTCTTTTCCAGGACTCTGGCCATGCCAAAGTTCCGGATTTCTGTTTCTCTATATAGTTTCAGCTTCTATCCATAATCCCTTCTTCAGTCCTGAGGTTTTTTGTTGCTAAAACCAGTACCGTGTGTGGAAAAATCATACATGTTTAACTGACTGCTTGGGGTGCAGCGTTATTTCTCCACACCATAGCTCCTGTGTACTGACTCTGAGGAAATATATTCCAGAAGGTTTTATCTTAGTGATGCTATCTATATGTGTCACAGTTGATTCTTTAAGCCCACTCATCAGCATCCTTTGTCTAAGTGCACTCGTTTCACTTTCTCAGATTTTTTTTAATCACACTTAAACTAAAGCAAGAAGAACTCTGTTAGTTCAAGTCCAGCTTGGTATGCATAGCAAGTTCCAGCTACCTGTGGCTACATTCTGAACCCCTGTTTGAAGAAAACAAACAAGTAACAAAATGCAATATGCTAAAGATCAGGGTTCCTTTCTTCTGATGGAGCCTCTTAGGCAGTATGAAGTGCACATTGTTCTGCTGTTATATAACTGATTCAAAGTAGAATAAGCTAATAAAAATTCCTATTAAATAAGGGACAATTTGATTCTTTGAAAAAATAAAATCTCAGAATTGCAGGACTACAATTGTTTTAAATATAATACTTAAACACATATAAAGATGCTGTTTTTCAGTATAATGTTTATGTTGGCTTTTCTGAATTAAAGACCATATATAAACCCTACATATGGAGGCAGATTCGAGAATCTCACTTAAAATAGTATGCTGGAATGCCTGCATTTATAACAAAGAAAACAGTGGTTGAACATGGAGAAAACACAACACGTGTGTAGGCACATAATACTAAAGAAAAAAAGATTGATGAAACACAAGACTTTGATCATGGCAGAATATTTTAGTTTATCTGAGACAAAGTCTATAATAGTAGCAACCTTTTTGAACAGTTGAACAAAGTCATGAAAATGGGTTTTAATGCACTGAAGAACCAGCATGAAAAATGGGTCTGTCCAGGATCAGAGAGAGTTGCCATATCCTGACAGAGAGATTGAAGGTGACAGCCATGTTTGTTAAGCAACAGTTTAAAGAGATAAACAGATATTAAGTGCTCTAGCAAGACGGAAGCCAACAAAGAAGTGTGGGAATGTGTAATCTCAACACTTAGGCAACTGCAGCAGGAAGATAGAAAATTCATAGCCCCCAAGGGATAGTGCAATAAAAATCAAACAAACAAACAAACAAAAACAAGGACAACAATAACAGCAAAAATATTCATTAAGTTTTCTTTATTCCTCAAAACAGACTTTAAGATTGGTGTGTTTAACCTGTTCTACAAGTATAGAAAATGAGATTCAAGAAAAAAATGTGTTAGAGGACAAAACAAGTACCTGCTCATCTACCTGTTCATTCCACTCATTATCTCATCTGTATAAGACATTTGTGATGGATGGGGCTGATAGTTTTGAGCCAGAGTCGGAGAAACTATGGTGAATATTCTCAGAGAATGTGTGAAGGAGTCCGCACTTTAGAATCTAAGGTCATTTTCTATGCTACTGTGTAAACAGTAATGAGCATATCTGTCCATAGTCATTGGAAATAGATGTAGTTAACTTACATGAGCATGTACATGAATTTATCCCAAGACTTCAGAAAGGAAAGATACTGGCAAAAATGGTGGGATTTGTAGTGTGAGACTTTGTGGAGGCTAAACCAGATTTTAGGTGAATTGAGTTGTAAGCTTACAATAGTCAACTGCTACATTGTTTTCAACCACTGAATTTATGACTAATTAGATAAAGCATCTATCTATCTATCTATATACATACATATATATATATATATAGAGAGAGAGAGAGATAGAGAGAGAGAAATGTATTTGGTAAAAAAGCAGGAAGCAAACATCTAGAAAATGCTATGGAAACTACTCATTATTTCTTACAATGAGAAGACTGTTTCAAAGATACAAAGTCCCTAATCACAAAAGAAAACATAGGTGAACTCCCTTCTTCTCAAGTTAAGATGGTCTACTTCTAAACCAGAAGCCAAATGGAAAGGCATAGACTGGAATAAAATAATGGTATGTAATGAAAGAGACAAAGGGCTAATGATAGAATCTCACAAATCAGGGTGACTGTGGCCTCATAGAATGAGTTTGGCAGTGTTCTTTCTGATTCTATTTGGTGAAAGAGTTTGAAGAGTTTTGGTGTTAGCTCCTCTTTGAAGGTCCAGTAGAATTCCATGCTAAAACCATCTGGCCCTGGGCTTTGTTTGGTTGGGAGATTTTTAATGACTGTTTCTATTTCCTTAGGGGTTATAGGGCTGTTTAATCTGTTTATCTGATCTTGATTTAGCTTCGGTAGGTGGAATCTATCAAGAAAATTGTCCATTTCGCTTAAGTTTTCAAATTTGGTGGAGTATAGATTTTTAAAATACGACCCAAATATTCTCTGGATTTCCTCAATGTCTGTTGTTATTTCTCCCTTTTCATTTCTGATTTTGTTGATTTGGGTTTTTTCCCTCTGCCTTTTAGTTAATTTGGCTAAGGGTCTGTCTATTTTGTTGATTTTCTCGAAGAACCAACTCTTGGTTTCATTGATTCTTTGTATCGTTCTTTTTGTTTCTAAGTTGTTGATTTCAGCTCTAAGTTTGATGATTTCCTGCCTTCTGCTCCTCTTGGGAGTGTTTGCTTCTTTTTTTTTTTTTCCAATTCAACCAGTTTAGCTGTTAATTCACTAATATGAGCTGTCACAATTTTCTTTTTGAAAGCACTTAGTGCTATGAACTTTCCTCGTAGCACAGCTTTCATTGTGTCCCATAGGTTTGGGTATGTTGTGCCTTCATTTTTGTTGGATTTTAAGAAGTCTAACCCAGACTCAGAAGGATGCACATGGCATCTATTCACTTATAGTAGGATTTTAGTATATAGTATAGGATATCTATACTACAACCAATGCACCAAAGGGAACATGGACATAGACTTTTTATTTTTTTTTAATTTTTGTTTGTTTATTTTTTAATTTTCTCTCCCTGGCAATGAGACACTTTTCACTGGTGGTACTGCCTTGTAGGTCCCCAGTGTATGAGGAGGCTCTAGGCCCTCATATGACTTCTGAACTTGGGCGAGGGACTGTTATGTAGGGACACTCCACTCCAGAGGAGTGGGATGGAAGGGTTAGGGGGTGGAAGGTAGGAGTGCGGGGCTGGGAAGGGGGGAAAGATGACAATATGATGGAGAAGTAACCTGAAGCAACAAATAAATAAATGTATTTATTAAAAAAAGAAAAAAAATTAAAAAAATAAGAGTCTCACAAATCAGCAAAGAAAGAAGGAGAAGGCAAAAGACTGTAAAAGGAAATTTCTATGTAAAAATATCATCCAAGGATCAATAACTGTTTAATATGGTGCTTATTCTCAGCTGTAATCAGGGAAATGCTAAATCAGATAACATCCAGGTGTCAATATTTAGCCCCTGGAATGGTTCAAAAAATATAAAGTATCAATCCCAAAGGTAGAGAGAGAATTTGATCATTATCTGCTGCAGGGGAGATTGTTAATCATGTAGGAAGGAGTGGCTAAGAGAATAAGGAATGAGCCCCACTAATGTTATTTATGGCTTGTTGCCAGGGTCAGAAAATCACTGCAGAAAGATTTGTTATACTTTCAGTGTTGTATTTGCTTAGTTGGTTTGTAGTTACAAAGATTTTTTTTTCTGATGAATTCTGAAGTGTTCCATTGTTGCTCTGTCCTCTTCTCTATAGTTATGTGCTTTCTTATAATTAAATATCAAAGGCAGACACCTCATAGCATATGAACTGTAAAAACACTCTGAAATTCATTTGTGTAAATTCCCCTCAAAGTAAAATTAAAGAATGTGACATCAATTAGAGGCTAACATCATGCATTTCACTTCCACCTGGGGGTCTTTTGTTATTATTGGCAATTAGAGCCAGTTTTGTTCAGGCGTAATAAAGGTCTTGCTCTTTCAAAGAGGACTGATCTGCAACCAACAAGCTTCCAGTGAGGTGTAGACCGTGTCGATTAGGACGCTACCTTCCTGGTCTGATTTCATCTTCACGAAGTGAATACTATTTACTCTACCATAAAATTTTCTTTTCAGATCCTAAGAGGACAGATAATTAGGGCTGAGGTAGCTGGTGCTGATAGTTTGTGAATTGTGTGCAAGACAGGATTGTGCTATGTTGTTTATAAAGAATGTGGTCAATTATATCTTATGAAAGATACTTTTGTAAGAACTGCCAGGAGAAAGATGTGAACAGTTAGGTTGTCAAAGGACAAACTATGAAAGATTTAATTTCTGATTATTCATAACCCATGGGTCAGGGGCAGCCTCCACTGTATAAAACAAAGCAGCATTTCACACTAGGTAGCAGTAGAGTGGGCTTTGTAAGGTCTGACTGTAAAAATGTAACTATCTTTGTGATTTACCCAGTACCTGGCTTATAGCCACCCACACTAACATGAATCTTCTTGATACAATCAGGGATTCAACTGCCAGTCTCTTCCAGAAACTTTTTTACAGTTGTACTCAAAATTAACTTTACCAAAATCCAGCCAGACAAGTTGATGCCTACAACTGGAAATCACATATTGATATACCAATAAACAATTTACAATCCTCTCTGATTTCTTTGTTTTTGCTTTTGAACTAGAAATAAATATTACCACTATCTGTGTATTTCATCTAGTTCTCTCTCTTCTGTCTGTGTAATTCATACATATGTTAACTTGCCTATCCAACTCATTCATTTTCATGACTATATAATAGTACATTATAATTTAATTATTCATGTTAAGGGATGCGAATGTAATATTTCTCAGTCTGTAGAACTATGAACGCAGTTGCTGTGAATCTTCATGTTCATACATTCTTCTACACATAAACATATTGCAAAGCATAAATCCTGCACTGGGATATGTACTCATTGCCTGGAGATGACTTGAATCAATGAACAATGACACTGTTTTAAAAAGTGGTTTAAGTGATTTATTCCCCCAGGCCCAGTGTATAGGAATTTATGGTTTTCTAAATCTTTACCTGATATGATATTGCCTGATGTTAACATATTCAGCACTCTAAGAGGGTTATAGTGGTATTTATGGTTTTACTTTGTAAATCTGTCATTAATGTATCATGTATATGCTTGTTAATCATTCTGATCTAATTTTTGTCAAGTGTTCATTAGTCTTTTTTTTTCTGTGGGGTGTATAAAGCTTTTATGCTCATATGTGGAAATTCCCTTTACATTCTCTGTGTGAGATATCATTAATTACATGTATTACAAATCTAGTCTGCAACAACTATATTATTTTTCACTTTATTTTTATTGTTTTACATCCAGTCATTTTCAATTGTTTTTAATGTATGTGTAGTTTATTGTTAATTATTTGTCCTTTAAAAAATGTTTCTGAGACAGGTCAGGTGATACATTGCTATCATCATAGCTGCTCAGAAAGCTAATGCATAGAAATTGAAAGATCAAAGCCTGTCTGAGTCAAAGAGAAGGTTTGAGGGCTACCAGTAGAATTTTGTGAGCTAGTTAGAGAACTTAGTGAGCTGTTTCAAAATAAAGAGTAAAAAGATGAAAATAAAAAGTAGAAGGATAGTTGGGGTAAGAGCTCAGTGGTAGAGCTCTTGCCTAATCTGGGAGAAGTTCTAGGCTCAATCTCCAATATAGTATTAAAAAAGAAAAGAAACAGGCAAGTAAGTAAGAATGCATTTCATTAAGTGGTCAAGAATATGTCATCACATATTTCTTTGAAAACAGTTTTTAATGACTTCTGTTACAAGGAATGTTGCTACAAAAATGTAGCAAGGAATTTTCTTGCTACAAAGCATGGCACAATGTCCTAGAAACCATATTTCAGTAGAGAGGAAAAGAGACAGTAGACCTCAGGACTTCAGGGATAAAATAATGTGCTGTGATCCCACAACTTTCCTTTGTTTCATGGATCTACACGCAGAATTAAAGCAGCCACCTACGCAGTCACAGTTATTGGCTGCGCTGAATAGAACCTAACTTATCCTCTGGGTTCTGATAAAGGAATAAGACCTCACTGTAGAGATGTCCATCCAGCTGAATGGTATGAGAATAAATTCCAGATTGTGTCTCAATGTGAAAGGGTTAGATATCTTGTTTCTTCCTGCAGTTCTCCAGTCTGAATGATCAGAGGCTGAGATGGAGACTGGGACTAAAGACCCAATCTTTCTGGTGCAGCCACCAGAGACCATGACCCCAGACAGCAGTAAAACAAGACAGCCCTTGCTTTCACCCTACAAGACAAGGGTCAGGATGCTGTCCTGGCTGCAAGTGAAAACCTCCCACAGGTCTCTAGCTCACAATTCTCACAGAATAGCTACTACTAATGTGGATACTCATAAGCTTATACACACACACACACACACACACATACATACACAAACACAGACACACACACATTCTCTCACAGACACTGATATATACACACAAACACACATTCACACAAACTTAAGCACATATTCTCTTTAACATAAATATTCATAAAAACACAAAATACATACTCACATAATCTTACTCATACACATTCACAACCTCACACACCCCTACACCTCACATACTTCTTATACATATTCACAAGTACTGCTAGGTAAATACCCTGTGATGATGTTCCCATCACTTTTATTATCCATACTGAAGTTTTTATCTAAAAGATTTTAGTTTATACTTCATATAAATAAAGGTCTGTTCACCGCAATATTTCCAAAATCATTAGACATTTTTCTTGTCAATTTCACATGAATCTGCTATGCCAAGCTGATTTTCCTTGTTCCCATTCACCAGGTTACCTCCTTGTTACCACAAGGGGCAGAGCTTTCACATATTTGAACCTTGGTGATTATTTTCTTTCTCTTATATTTTTGGTTGTGAGCCTAGCCTTTAACGGCTGCGCCATCTCTCCAGCCCTATTTTCTTTCTCTGTCGCATTGAACCACTTTAATTTCCCTGAAGCTGAAATAAACTTTCTCACTTTGTGCTTTGTTTAAACAACTGCCCAGCTGCCTAACCATCCTTACAGAAAATCAACACAGATCTTGATACTTTAATGTTTACTTTCTGTTATTTCTGTTAAACATTTAAACTTCCTCCTTAAGATGTGTGCTTGAAGCTTTGGAAATATATATAGAAATAATTAAAAAGTCCTAAAGTATATAACTTCTTGGTTACATTTTCTTTCCATATATTCTATATAGGGACATTTTATGAAATTTTCTCTTTTTTTCTTTTATTGAAAATAAATTTTCACTCGTCTTCTTTGGTGTCTGATCTGTTTTCTGCTGAGGTTTCTGTTGTCCAGTTGTCCCTGGATTCCTTGAATGGATGCTTTAAATCTCCTGGAAAGATAAGAACAGAGCCCTGCCCTAATCCTAACTCTGGGACAATTACCTTTTTTGGGGGGGGTCAGGTAATATTTTTCCTGGAGCAAATTTGGTTTTTTGATAATATATAAAGTATTACCTTTCAATCCGGATTAAAGAAGAAATTATTTTGATATTTTGGAGCTAAACAAACCTTTACTGTATATATTTTGAGATCTCAAAGGATAATTTGTTTGAATTGCAGCCTGCCTTTTGTAAGTAGCTTTTAAACTTAAATCTTTCCAAATCCTATGTGCCTGTCTCTGCATTCTAAGTTTTGGGATCAAAGACATGTGGTTTCCAACTGATGGGATTAAAGATGTGCTCCTCCACCCCTGGATCAAAGTTTTTCTCTGTTTAGAGTTTGTTTTGTATCAGGTGGCCTTGAGCTCTGAGATCTGCCTGTTTCTGTCTCTAGTGTGTTGGGATTAAGGGTGTATTCTTCCCCAATGATGTGACTAAGGGTGTGCGCCATCACCACCCTGTTTCTTGTAACTTTAGAATTTGTAAGACAACTAACTCTATAGTGATCCTCCTGTCTCTGCTGGAGGTAAAGGCATGGGCTAACACCATGCATTATTTTACCTTAGCTCTAAGTTTTTTCAACTCTTGGAGGTTTGTAAAACCAGGTTGAACAGCTGTCACCTTTAATTTATTTACAGTGTTTTAAACCTGTTACCTGCTTGTTAATGCCAAACCATGGAAATAGCCTATACCTCTACAAAAAAAAAAAAAACCAAAAAACAAAAATCTTTTAAGCTGCTATCAAGTTTGTGTAATCTCTGTAGCCACCTGCAGTCTAACATTCTAATCTGAAATTAAGGCCATTTTCTTTTCATGCCAGTAAGGTAAATTATAGTATGAAAATTTTATATTGTATTTTTATTATATTTTTAAGCTTATTAATTCTTTTCTTAAAATAGTATTATTTATTTCTAGAATATAGTTTCCTCCCTCCTCCCCTCTTGGCCCCTCCCTTCATCTCTCCTTCCCTCCCTCTCTCCTTCCCTCCCTCCCTCCCTTCCTCCCTCCCTCCCTCCTTGTTCCTCTACTTGGTACTCTCCTTCTCCTCAGATGATGTGGGTCCTCACATATCATACTCCCTCAGATCTTGCGTCATGTGAGGCCCAAGAGCTTATACTCGTACTGGAGCTTGATAAGGCACACCATCTAGGGTGTGGGGTTCCACTAACCTGCAGCAGATTCCATGACTCACTGGTGGGTAGAATTTTTCCTAGGATAGATATGCTAGGTTCCTGTCTATTTGGGTGTGTGGGTTGTAGGATAGTTATCCTCTGATGTATGGTTAATATCCATTTGTAAGGGAAGACAAGTGGCCCAGATGATCCAGCCTTGCAGACGTCTTCAATAGCAGTTTCCTCAAAAGTCTATAACCACAACAACTCAAAATCGCTAAGATCGTTCAGCTCCACAGACTACTCCAGCCAGATCTTCAGTAAAGTTCTGAAGATCAGCTTCGGTCTATGAACTTCGTAGGACATCTAAATAGCTGAGCACAAAGGGACTGGACATCAAATGATTCTATTAACATTTTTAACCATTTTTCCATTCTTATTTGGGCCCCAAACAGGTTTACTACGTCCCAAATCAGCAGGAAGTCATTTTAAGAGAACAACGTCCCATCCCCAGAAGGTGGGGAGGGTGTTCTTCCCCTTTGGTTATTTGATAGATAATAGAAAATTTTGTTATTTAGGGGAAAAGACTACAAGCTGTTAAATGGTCTTGTTAAATGGGTTTTGGAGGTTAGACCCAGGGACTTCTCTCTTTTGCTTTTCTGTATCCTCCTTTCTCTCCTATATAGGAGTGAACAGACTTGAGAAAAAATGGGACATAGACATAGTATAGGAAAGAACAAGAAAAAAGGACAAATTATTGAATATAGCCTTATACCTTTGTATACAGATAAAAAATTAATATTATATTTGGCTAAATTGGTATTGATCATTGTATATTAATGCAAAATTAAGATTGTATAGGGCTACATCGGTATTGATCTTTGTATATTGATACAAAATTAAGATTATATTTGGCCACAATGGTATTGACCCTTGTATATTAATGTAAAATTAAGATTGTATTGGGCTACATCGGTACTGATCTTTGTATATTGTTACAAAATTAAGATTATATTTGGCCACATTGGTATTGATCTTTGTATATTGATACAAAATTAAGGGTAACGCTTCTTAAAGGTATTGTTTGTAGTAAGACTTAAAAATGAAATGTCAAGTTTTGACCTCTCGCTACCAACCGACA
>CAJQZJ010032395.1:1784116-1825212 GCA_907164525.1 Lophiomys imhausi | reverse complement strand
GAAGAAGAAGAAGAAGAAGAAGAAGAAGAAGAAGAAGAAGAAGAAGAAGAAGAAGAAGAAGAAGAAGAAGAAGAAATTACTTGAGTGATTTGTTTCCACAGTAGACTCCCTTGTAGAAAGCAAATTTTCATTTGCAAATGGTTATAAATTGGGTAGAGTTTCTGGGTAACGGAGGGGCTGAGCATTCACTTCCCCTTTTGGATATAGGACACTGTCTGGAGCAGGGCAATGTAGGCCCTGTGCAATCTTCAGTCTCTGTGAGTTCATATGTACACCAACCCTGTTGAGTCTAAAAGGCCTTGATTCCTTGGTGTCCTCTATTCTTTCTGGCTCCTAAACTCTTTCTAGTTCTATTCCACAGAATTCACTGGGTCCTGGGGATTGGGATTTTGTGGAGACATCCCATTAGGATCTGAGTGTTTCAAAATCTCTCAGACTCTGCACCTGTATGTTGTGGGTCTCTGTGCTTGATCCCATCTGCTGCAGAGGTGTGCTTCTCTGATGATTGCTGAACAAGACACTGATGTATAATTGTAGCAGAATGTCATTAGCAGTTATTTAATTGATGTGTTCCTTTAGTAGAAAAATAGTATTCTATTTTTTGCTAGGTTCCTGGCCCATCTAGTCTCAGATTCTTGGCCATCCAAAGCAGCATTGGCTATGGTGTCCATCTAATATAATGGACCTTATATAAAATCAGATATTGATTGGTTACTCCCACCAGTTTTGTGCCAACAGTGTATCTTGCAGGTAGGCTACCATTGTAGATAGAGTTGATATTTACCATTCTCATTTGGTAGTATGCAGAATACTTTCCAGTACCATGAACATATTCCATAGGGATTGAGGTTCAAGATAGGCACCAGATTGACTTCTTCATGTTCAATAAGTTGTACAGGCAATGTCTTCAGCATTAGGGTCTTAACATCAGTTTCTGGAGAGCAGATTTGATAATAGCCTGGGTTGTTTGGGGTTCCCATGGGTCCACATTCAGCCAACATCTCATTAGATGTAATCCATTCCCAGTATTTAATACTTCATTTGGTGACAAGAGATATTCAGTTGGGGCATTATCTCCCCACTATTTGACAATTTCATTTACACCATAGTAAATATTTATGTTATTAGAAGCTTAAACTGTAATTGTTTTTCATTTGACCCCTCAAATAGCCCATAATTTTAGTTTTCAGTGTTCTCTCTCTTGCTGCTCTCTTTGCTCACACTCCCTATTTGTTAGTCTTATTTCAGTCACTCTCCTCAAAAAAGCAACATTGTCTATTCTATTTTCTCTTCCTGGGAATATCCATCCCTCCCCCATTTCCATATACTATATTTGTCTTTCTGGGTCTGTGTTACCTCACTCAGGGTGATTTTTTTCTAGCTCTATCCATTTACCTGAGACTTTTATGATTTCAGTTTTTTAGCAACTGAGTAATATTCCTTTGTGTAAATGTGCCATGTTATCTTTATCCAATCATTCACTGGCAGACATATAGACAACTTCCAAATTCTGGCTATTATGAACAGAGCAGCAATGAAAGTATTTGAGCAATTATTTATGTAGTAGGATAAAGCAACATCCCTTGGGTTTATGCCCAGGAGTAGTATAGCTGGATTTTGAGGTGCATGAAGTCCCAGCTTCCTTAGGAACTAATATGTTGATTCCCATAGTGACTGTAAAATTTCTTATTCCTACCAGCAATAGAAGAGGAAGAGTGTTCCCTTGGTGAACATCCTCAACAGAGAAGAAGGGGAGGCAGAATGGGGGCTGGGTGGAAGGATAGGAATGTGAGGAGAGGAGGGATGGGGATGTTATCTTGATGTAAAATTAATAAGCTAAAGTAAAAAAGATTACAAGTGTATTTATTTGAACCTGAAAATGCTTATTGTCATGCTTCCTCATGGACAGATTTTGGGTCATTCTTCTCCACCTTGTTCTATTGAGAAATGTGGACCCACTCTTTTAAGTACAGAGATTTTAATGTCACACTTCTGACCTACTAGGAAGTACATGGGATATGAGTGCTGTGCACCACTCCCCAGAAATTTACAACCCATAAGATCTGGCTTTGTTAATGCTTATAGCTTCTCCAATAGGTGCAGGCTTTGTACTTTTTTTTTTTTTTTGTACCTTTGAAGTTAGTCACTGGCCATCTCTTTTCACATGGATACATTATCTCATACCTAAATGAGACTGACTGATCCACTCCATGAAAATATACGGTACCTAATATGAATGAATCGCCCACACCATGTAGTATATTGATTTCAGTTCATAATGTCACCAACGGCAAACAGATGGCTTTTCATTTCAGTATTCATTGCAGCCTGCCACAGATAATGAATTTTATCTCCTCACAGTTTGTAAATCCATGTCTGCTTTCACAGGTGATGTGTGTGGTCTCTTGAAAGAAGTCTCACAACAGGAAGACCTATCACGGAGGCGGAGGCCTAGTCTGTCCAATATTAATGACATCACTCTCTTACCAGGAAATATAGCTTTGCTGGTTAGTGTTTCATTTCACTAATTTTTATTTTAATTGTACAAGTAGTTGTAATGTGTACATGATGTAATGTCCACAACATATACCAGTCAAATCAGGATAGTCAGTTCCATCCTGTTTTACTAGTATTATTACTTTTATTATTCATGTTCATGTGTGTGTGCATGTGTGTATATGTGTGCATATGCTTGTGTGTGTGTGTGTGTGTGTGTGTGTGTGTGTGTGTGTGTTTGCTACAATATTAAGTGTTAGAAGTCAGGATACAATTGCAGTTGTTGGTTCTCTCTCAAGGATCTAACTCAGTTCTTCAGGCTTAGTCACAAGTTCCTTATCAACTGAGTCATGTCAGCAGCACTTCATGGTATGACTTAGAGAGGGTCTCATGTAGCCCCAGCTGGTCTCAAACTCACTATAAGGTGGAGGATAACCATGAACTCCCAATCCTACTGTCTCCATCTCCCATTGCTATGTTTATAGGGGTGTGGTGTGATGTCGTACTGCATCACTATATCCATCTCCTGGTCACTGCATTGCGATTGGTGCCTTGGAGCTTCTCTCTTCCAGATGTTCACAAAGACTTTACAAGGGTGCTTTGAGCTGCAGTCACCCAGCTGCTGAAACCTGAGATTTTGGCTATTCAGTCAGTGATTCTTTCAGGCTGTGCTGATGTCATCTATGTCTAGAATCCAAAGACCCTTGCCTGCTGCCTTTCCCTAAGAAAATTGGGAACAGGTGTAGGTAAAGAAAGGGGGCTTATGTTTAGTTTCATCACAACTGAGGAGAGAAAGTCTTAGCTTCTCTCCTTTCTAGTGTGAAGCAGTGCTAGGATTTCAGAAAATGTGAAACACATACCAAAAAGTGTGCACATGGAGATTTGTCTGGGAGGTAAATTACTAGGACTGGGAGATGACAAGTCTTTCCTGGAGACAGCTCCTTCTCTGGCACCAGAGTGAACCACCAGCATTGAGTTTCATGGAGAAATTTTAAGTTTTTAATGTCAGGTGTTTAGGGCTCCTATGATACTGTTACACTGATATTTGAACATAATTTTTATGTGCTCCAGTGTCCTATGAAGCATGTAATTCACGTGTTGGAAGGCACCAGATGCTTTTCTTAACCTGCTGGTAATTAGAATAGTCACTTAAAAATAGACCTTGTCTAGGCAATTCCATGTTCTAATCATTTTTCTGTGGATAGCTTTCTGCTTCTTGCTGCTCCTCTTATAAGGAGGCAATTCCATGTTCTAGTCATTTTTCTGTGGATAGCTTTCTGCTTCTTGCTGCTCCTCTTATAAGGAAACATCAGTGTAATGAGCAATGGCAGGCATGAAGTTATAAGGTTACAAATGGTCAGATCCCAGAAAGAGGCTGTGATCCTGAACATGGGCAGTGGCTGAAGCTAGAGTGAGACTGTGTGTGATAGTTCTCCTGATTTCCTCATGGATAGTAATAATTATCCTTGTTTTCTTTCCTTTTATTTTTTTGTCAGAACACAGACAACTGCTTTCTAAAGTTATGCTCATTACACTGATGTTTCCTTATCAAAGCTTCCTGAGATCCATATCAACCTTGATGACACTAAAGTCAACAGCTTCTGAGCTCAGGATCCTCAGTTTATCCACTGATTAAAAACCTTCAGCCACTATGAAGCAGGTTTGCTCTCCCTGACTTTCTTCAGTTCATTTGTCTTCTTCTTTTCATTTTTTCTTCCTGCTTTGTTGATGTTGCTGATATTTCTGTTGTTCTATGAACTTCTCAAGGTTTAGACATTTGAAAGTATTTCTGTGTGTGGATTGACTTCTTGGGTTATCTACCCCATGATTAAGTTTCAATTGCAGTATGTATTCAGATAACTCAATAATATTTGTCATTGTCTCAGGGTTTCCTCTGTGTTCTGGGAAGCTACATCTAGATGCAAATCCTCAATCTCCTCCTGAAGAGGAGAAAGAGCTGAAAATTGGGTGTACTTTGAAGTTACCATGACTAAAACTCATCATTTCTTTCACCCCTCTCAACTCCACCAGACATTCTGACTCCTTTCTCAGGGTTGCACTTCCAAGCTAAGTTTCCCTCACTACCCAAGTACCATTCCTAGCTGAAACTCTCCTCTGCCTCTTCATAACCAATCAAATGGATCACAAGCAAAGGAAATTTGTTCATTTCACTTCAATATCTTAATCTTTTCATTTTTAATTTGACAAATAAAATGGTGCTTATTTAGCATGCATAAAATAATATTTTATACTTTATATGTATTTTACTAGTATATATATATATATACATATATATATATATATATACTAGTAAAGATATATGAATGGCTTTATCAAGGTAATTACCATAGTTTATCTTTTTTTGTTTTGGAGACAGAACAATTATTTAGTATAGTCAGTTTGCTGTATGTAGATCCTTTACATTTAATCTTTCTATTGAACTGAAATGCTGTATGTTTACACCAAAATATTTATAATCCAATCCCCACACTTTGTCCTCACCATTCCGCTTTCTTTGTCACCATTTACATGTTTCACATGTAAGTGAAATTCTGTATTTACCTGTCTGTGATAGTCCATTGTAAACTATAAATTCTCTGTGTATTCAGAACATGTACACTGTTCTGTATGCTCCACCACAAGCAGCAATATTCCTATTTGCCATGGTTATATTGTCCCTTTTCAAAGATAATCTTTACTTTGCTATTAAGAAGGATATTTTGAATACAACTTAGAACACTGAACCAGTACCAACTTCATTGTGTCTACAATATACCCAGTGATTTTAGAAACCTACTTTTCTAAACCTGACCTATATTCTGATTCCAATTAATAGCCATCCTTGTCATGTCAAAAAATGTTGTATGATAGGACCTGCAACCTTCCCTGATTTTAAGCCTCCTTATGCTTGCCAGGCACCCAGACCCTTGATTAACCACATGGTCTTACCAAGAGAAGATGCATTGCCATACCCCATACCGAGTCTTTACTGCAATGCCTTCTATATAGGGTCTTTGTTATAATGCCTACTCTCATTTGTCTCACCTTTGCATTTACTTTTTAGCTTGCAAAGGCTTTAATTCACAAGGACTACTTTATGCTGTTTGAGGGATATCAGCTCATTGCAGATTCTTTAAAAGCATATGGACTTGTTAGTCAGTGTCCTTATTTGTTGTTTAGTTTTTAACTTCAGTGAATTTTTTTAAGGATTTTACTTGGAAAGAATTCCACAAGTATAGAAAATCAATCATAAAAGTAATAATAGAATGATTGCTATGATTATTTTTTAACACTGTGACAAACATACCTAGTGTTAACATTTTTATTATTTGTGTATATAATGCTTTTGTGAAGCTTTGGAAAATGTGTTGTATAACTCAAGGCTGTCTGTATATATACACTGAATGCATCTTAAGACTAGAAACACTCTTTTACATATCCACAGTATAGTTACTAGTGTCAGAGCCCTTAGCCTTGTTACAGTACTTCTTCTAATTTAACCAAATGTGACAGCTGCTTGTTATAATTTAATTTCCCTTTAGAGCAGGATCGTTTTAAGATCAAGCATTGCTTTGGTTGTCAGATCTTTTTAATATCCTGTACAGAAAGCTGCCTTTCATTTTCTCATTCTTTCTTTGCCTCTCACCTGCTCATTCCTTCTCTTTATCTTCTTCCTGTTTCTCTTCCTTTCCTTTTGCACTCATTTCCCTTTCCTCCTTTCCCTTTCCTTTGTTTTTCTTACCTTCTTCTTACTTCTCTTCTTTTCCCGATTCTTTTTTTCTCATTATTAATGATATTGACATTTTCAAAAATAGAGCCACCTACATTTCAATGAGCATGCCTCACATTAAATTGTCTACTATTCTAGTTAAACCATTGTACTTAAATATTACCGTTTATATGTAATAAGAATTTTTAGCACTTACTATTCACTTCAATACACTATCTATATTTCTTAACCATAGGTGCTACATGGCCTGGATTAGTAGCTTTCAACTTTATCTTCATCTAAAAGCACTTGAAGCACTATTCCACAATCTCATCCAGTGTGTGTGTCTAACTAAAATATGTCTTATCAATAGAACAACAGAATTTCTTCTTCTGTGTTTGACTTACTTCACTCAGATTAATGTCCTCAAGATCCATCCATGGTACTGTACATTGCAAGATTTCTTTTTAGGCAGAATGATGATATTACATTGTGTGTACACAGCACATTCACTGCTGTAGTTCACATTTTACCTATTGTGAGCAATGCTGCAATAAACATAAAAGTAAAATTATCTCCTCAAAATACTGATATTTGTTCTTTTATTAATTTAGTTGTTTTATTTCATGTATGTGTATTGTAGCTATATCTTTTTCCATTCCCTCTCCTCCCTTCCCTCAGACTCCTTCTGAATCTTTCCCACTCCACTGCAAATTCATGGGCAATTTTTCTAATTATTATTTTGACACCCACACATATATGAATTAATATATAAGCACAATCTGCTGAGATCATTTAGTGGTGTGTGTAGGGGTGTGGGGGTATGGATATGTGTGCGTTAAGGGCTGACCACTTGTACTGGATAACCGATAAGGGCCTCATCTTTGGGAAAGATTGATTCTCCCTCTTTCAACACTCATTAGTTACCTATAGATCTTCCTGTAAGGGTGGAGCCTTGTGAGATTTTCCCCATCCATTTTAGCATGTCTATGGTGTTGAAATTATCCAGGTCCTGTTCAGGTGACCTTAAGTTTCGTAGATACAGCTTTGCTGTCTTATATAAAGGACACAATGTTTCAGCAGATGTCTTTTCTTATGGTTCTTAAAACCTTTCATCCAATCTTCTGCCTTGTTTCCTGAGCCTTAGGTATATGACTGGATACACAATCCATGGTCCATTGTTCTCTGCAATTTGAACAGTTGTGACCTTTATAGTGGTCTTCTGTCTGCTGCAAGAAAAGGCTTCTTTGATGAGAGCTGAGAATTATAATTACTTCTAGATATATGGATAAATATTTAGAATGCAGCTATTAAGAGGGTTTTAAGTCTAATTGGTTGCAATTATTGGTTACTGCTAAGATATAAGTGCCACTATTTGTACTTTTGTGGATATTTGCCATGCTGGTCATTTTTGTAGTACTTGGAGCAATAGCTAGGTAGGAGTATTGATTGCTTTTTTCACCTTGGAAGATTGCTTATCATATTTTGATACTCTCTGATATGTTAAAAAAAGAAAAAAATATTATTCCAAGTGCCTACATTAAGAAATAACAGTGGTCACAAACAAATAGCTTAATGATGCGTCTCAATACTAAGGAAAAATAGGAATAAACTAAGCCACGGATTCAGTAGATGAAAAAAAATTAAATCCAGGTTAAAACTTAACAGAATAAAAACATCAAACAAAACTAAAGTAGTCACAAAACAAAAACTCCGTGACATTTTCATGCTTTTATATTGCTGACTTTTCCATGTGTTTCAACTGGAATACCTACTTATCATTTTGTTTCTGACAGATATAACAGAATTCTCTAACATTTTGACTTTTGGGAAAACGTTTATTTCTCCTTTTCTTGAAGGACAGTTCTGTTAGGCACTGTATTAGGTTTTATTTGTCTTGAACATATCTATCCATTTATTTCTGGTCTACAAACTTTCTGCTGATAAATATGCTGACAGCTTTAAGGATAGTCTGTTGTGTGTGACAAATTATTTTTCTTCTTTATTCTAAAATTTCCCATCTTTGATTGATGTATGATCTGCTATTATAGGCTTCAGTATTTGCTTAGGCTTATTTTCGGGAGAGTCAAATATACTTTATAGACATTAATGTGCTTATCTTCCCTGTATCTTAGACTGTTTTCTTGAAATGTCTTTAAAGGACATTCATGAGATTAAATATTATCTTATTCATTTACTCCATTAACTTACGTATTGGTCTATTGATAGGGTCCCTTGAACTGTTGATTAACTCCAAGTTATTAGTCACCATTGGACTTTCTCTTGGTGGCCTAATCACCATTGTAATTCACAGGATTTATATCTGGTTAAGGCTTGATAATTTCTCTTTCTCAAACCCTTCTACCCTTTAATAGGCACAACACCTTCTAATATTATGAGAGTTAGACATCAGGAAGTAAGCTTCCAAGATAATGTTAGTTTCATTTCTCCAAGTCCAATGACTAAACTGCAATCCTATTGTGCAATAAGGTCTTACCTTCAATATCTTGAAGGCAATCAACCAAAAGCAATGTCAACATCCTGTATTGTTTTGTATGTCTTCTATACTCCCCTGACCATCATATTCCCAGCTTAGCCCTGGGCTTTTTCTTGAACAGTATGGCCTCTGGCAAGCCAATTATCCTCCTGTGTAAAATAACTCCAATTAAATGAAAAATAAATCAAATATATAAACATATTTATGTAACTATTTGAAATATATTACATACATTGGATATATATATACATATTTATATGTATATAAGGTATTTTGATGAAAATGGTGGATTTCTCTTTGAGTTTTGCAGATATTCTTCTATGTTTTAATTCCTTTTCTCAACTTCCCATTGTTTTACCCTCTCTTTCACCTCCCAATTAAGTTTAAACCTTCATTTTTTTCTCTATTCCACTTTATTGCACATGTGTTTTTCTATCCTCTGCTCTATTTTTCTTTTTCCTCACTCTATCCGTGTTCCTTTTCCACTTACCAGTCATGTGCAATTCCTGAAAGTTACCAATGATGCCTTAAGATTTGGAGGGAGCATCCACATAGTGAAGAGACACAGTGGTGTTTATCTTTCTGGGTCTGGGTTGTTTCTCACAGGATCGTAATTTTCAGTTCCATTCATTTACCTTCAAATTTCTTTTTTCTTTCTTTCTTTTCTTTTTTTTTGTTTTGTTTTTCGAGACAGGGTTTCTCTGTGTAGCCCTGGCTGTCCTGGACTCACTTTGTAGACCAGACTGGCCTTGAACCCGCAAGGATCCACCTGCCTCTGCCTCCCAAGTGCTGGGATTAAAGGCGCACGCCACCACCACCCGGCTTTACCTGAAAATTTCATAATTTAATTTTTCTTCACAGCTGTACTGAATTCCATTGTATATTTGTACCAGATTTTCATTATCATTCATCAACTGATGAACATCTGGGTTGACTCCATTTCCTAGCTATTATGAATAGAGTTGACATAGCCAAAATGTATCTCTGTAGCAAGACATGGAATCCTTTGTGAATATGCCTGGTTGTGGTCATATGGGGAATCTATATTTAGCTTTCTGGAGAATTTTCACACTGATTTCCATAGTTGTTGGCATATGGAAATGGAAATGATTATACTTAATGATATAATCTAAACCCCAAAGACAAAGAAACACCATGTTCTCTCTCATATGTGGATCATAGCTTTAAACTTCTAGTTTGATGTATTTGGCTTGGAGTAACTGTTGAAGCCAGATAAAACTCTAAACAGAACACATAGGGACTCCCTTCACTAGAGTGGGAGGGCTTTAGAATGTAGGTAACAAGAAATAGAGAACGATAATGGTGATGGAAATGCTCAAACTGTGCGGTGGGTAGAGAAAACACAAGAGAAGAGGGGAAGAAGATATTGTTAACAAAATGGCTATATGAAGAAGTAATACATTTTATTGATAATCCAAATTAAAATCTATAAATTTCATATATATGGTTAGAACTCAATTTAAAATATATAAATTTAATATTGAATATACATATCAATATATATGTTTCCTTTATTAAATATATATATATATATTTATATATATGATAAATAGCTTTATTAAAGCTAAATATAGATTCACCATATGACTACAACTAGGCATATACACAAAGGATTACATGTCCTGCTACAGAGATAGTTTTTGGCTATGTCAACTCTATTCATAATAGCTAGGAAATGGAGTCAACCCAGATGTTCATCAGTTGATGAATGATAATGAAAGTCTGGTAAAATATACAATGGAATATATATATATATATATATATATATATATATATTATTAAGAGTAACACCTTCCAAAACTGGGCAAGGCTGCTCCTAGAAGTCATGGATTTTTAAATAAAAGTTCCAGTGTCGGATATGGGATGATTTCTTCTGAGTTGTTGTCTAGGGAGGCCTCTGAATACATTCCAAACAATATGGTCTCTTCTAATTCCTCTTGGTTGCCAACCAGAGCTAATTCCATGATTTTTTTTTGCCAAAGACATCACACATGGTGATTGTGAGTTACAGAGAGCCAAAGTGGAAGTGAGCTGGAAGATGCTTTCCAATTGGCTGTTTTTCACAATACCCAAAGGTGCTATGCAGGCTTCTGGAAAAGAAAAGGCATCAGTGACCTCATCCATCTGTAAACTACATGTACTACATCAGTATACCAGGCAAAAGGTGCCCAAGTCTCCAACAATCTCATAATTCCTAGAGTGGTTCTGTTAGGAGAATAACCATCTTCTCTTTGGTTGGACTTGAGGCCTGCTTCACAAGAGAACAATCATTAGAGAAGGGAGAGGCCAGAACAATGAAACTGCTGACATATTGAAAAACTGAGAAAGGACTATCAATGTCTTTAGAATTTTTGTACAGGCAATTATTTCATGTTGCTATCTATAAAACTTTTGAATTTTCAGACACTGAGTTTTTCGAAGCAACTTAATGTAGTAGGATATAAGTACATTAAAAAAGATGTTTATTAATTTTGTCAAAACTCATGCCTTAAATATTGGTAAATTCAATATAATTATAATTCGATATCTTCTACTACATACACATTTAATGTACATCTTTTTACATTTTTTACAACACTTTTCATGTATATATTAATGTCAAAAACTCAATTTCTGAATATTTATGTTATCTGTAGGTTTCTCTTTCATAAAATAACATGACAATGAATGAATTTTAAAAAGTGGAATGTATAATGTATGAAGGTCTCACCATCTTCAGATCTGTTAGGCTGCTTGCAGAATAACTTCACAAATGCTTATTGCAACTTACAACTATTCCTTACAAATATGAAAGACTATATTTTTTGAAGTCTTTACATTATTGGTTGATAAATGTTTTCATTTTACTAATTTAATGGGTTTATTTTAACTTCTGCTGTTTTCAATTTTATGTATTTGATTACTAGATCTATTAAATAGATTTCTTCATAATTGAATAGAATTGCATTTATATTCCAAATGCTTCATAGATAATTTACTATTAACTTTATATTAGTTTTAATTATGAAGGACACTAGGAATATACTCATATGTCAAAATTTAACATTTAATTTCAAATTTCTTCTTTCTTAATCATTTATTTATTTAAAACTTTATTCTGTTTGGTTTTGCTTTGGATTGTGTGTGTTGTTGCCATTGTGTTCTTTATACAACTAATTACATATGGTATAACCCAGAGGCAGTAGAGTCCAAAGGCAAATTAAATGAGCTATCTGTCCCTGAGGCAATGAACTAAAAAGGATGCTGAAATATTCCCCAGCAACACTTACTGGTGAGAATGAAACAAAGTGACATGTTAGTAGCCCTGAAATGGTCAGACATCTGAACACCACAAAAACAATTTGATGTTTTTATTTATAGGGGATTTTCATAGAAGTTCTAGGCTTCTATGAAAATTGAATGTTAACTCTTTGTTATTTTGAATACTGGGATAAAAGAAGTGCATATTGAAGATACTGTGAGTGACAAGAAAAAAAAGGATAATGTTTATCCTTGGTGTTATTTAAGTCATTGTTCCTAATTTTGTTTGCCATTTTACTGGATTACTTTTAACTAAAAAGCTAATATATTTAATCAGCTTTCATTACAATGCTCATAGCAATTGAAGTGTTATCCCATGTTTGTATATCCATAAATCCATGGATATTTGGTTTGTTCACATTTTAGCTGCTGTAAATGTTGCTGTGAACTTATGCTATAAATATAATTTTTTAAAAAATAATGTGTGTACTTAGAAACCTTTATTTAAATTTTGTAAATGTTATTATATTAATAAACTTAAGTTTTTTCAAGTATAGTTCTCCTAAGTCATACAATTTAGATAGTACATGCAGACATAGTTGTTCTACAAAATCTACAGGAGAAACAGTAGCATTTGATGTAGCAAGAAAACACTATTGAAAATGGTATTTATTGACCCGACCCGCGGGTCCTAGTAATTCGTGGGGACGAGGAGTACCGCAACCTGAAAAAAGAACGGGCGAGAGAGGGAAAGGACTCAAGGAAGCAATTGCTTGTCAAGAGCCGTGTATTTGAGTGCAAAACGCCTTTTTATAATATGTTTTACAAGGGGAGGAGGTGAGAGGGGCCAGGTGGTGGGAAAATACAGAATCTTCTTGGCCTGTGCCCTGGACATTGTATGATCTACCTATTTTTCTCAGAAGACACGGTACACTGCTTTGAATCAATCTGTAACTGCCAACCCGGAACTTTGCAGTTGCCAGGCAGGCTAAAGCTGCAGGGGACGTTGTGCAGGTGGGGAGAGGTAGGGGGTGAGGGTGAGAGGTGAGGGTCCTGGCTTCTGACAATTTATATATGAAAATATTTTATATTGGAGGCCCTTCCCTTACAGATGAATGAAGGTGACATGCCAGGAACTATCATACTGATAGCATATGATGAAACAAGGTGATGAAATGGAGATATTAGCTCTACCATCAGTTTCCCAAAATCTACTGCCATATTTTAATCAAAAGAGGATATTAGTGAAACCTAATTTGCAGGATTTTCTACAAAATATCTCATTTGTGCTCTTCGGTGTGCTGAGGTGCCAAGACAGCTCTTACAGACTGATATACACTAAGTCAAGAGAGAAGACTAAATGGATCTTCACAATCTGGAAGGATCACAGACCAGCGAGGTTCCGCAGGGGACTATTCCTTAGAAACTGATTGATTGAGCCAGTGAGATGGCTCAGTAGGTAAAGGCACTTGCTGCTTAGGTTAATACCTGAGTTCAATGCACAGAGAACTGACTTCGAAAAATTGTTCTCTGACCTTCATACATACACTATGGCACATGCACTCACACACCTAAAGAAATGAAGATGTTGGGCTATAGCAAACATTTATTGTCAACAAAACTAAGTAACTGAATAATTAAAAAAACAAGCTCATCAGTAATGTTTTTCATATCCAAATAATCAGTAAGCTAATATGGTTCCAAATTTCATACAAGTTCTATCATTTTGTTTTGTTCACATGAGCCACGCTGGTGTTGTGCTGGTGAGACTGGCTGACCTACAGGCACTTCCTCTCACCACTCTCCTGGGTTAGGAATACAGGCAAGATCACCAGCCACATTGTAAGCATCTTAAATGTAACATGGATTCTTGAACATCTTCAATGCACAATATAAGGTGGAGGGTTCACACAAACAGAAGGTTCGAAACAAAACCTTTTTCAAAGTTTCCAAACAAGAACCCCCTCAGTTTCAGGTCACACAAGAGGAAATCATGTTTGACGTTTAATAGTCTGATGTATTAGACAAAAGGGTTTTCACACCATTTTCTCTTAACCTTTATAATATATATATATATATATAAAATACATTAATTCTGCTATTATTGCTATTCCAGATTAAGAATCTGAGGAGAAATTCTAAGTACTGTGAGGAGACATAATTAGTACAAGAATTGTAGCACAAAGCTTTGTATAAACTATTGATATAGATGTACTTTGACCAAATAATTGTTTCTCCCAAGGGTTAATGTTAATGACAGTATTATTTGTAATATTAGCTAACACTTTGATGGTTAGTTATTTCTGAGTAACAAAAAAGTGCACAATTCAAGTAATGAGGTAGCATACATTCCAGTAATGAAGTAACCAATAACCTCGGGTTCTGGGAAGAAAGGTGTAACAGCTTGTCTGTTGTGGCTACAGAAGTTCACTTCCATTCTTGTGGTTCAAGTCAGAATTCTCTAGAAGTTCTGAATTTCAAACTGAAATAATTCTTTACATGCCTCTGTCAGAAACCCTTGTCTGCTCCATTCTCATGTCAGTTATATTTACACATATGACTTTAAGGTAAATAGAGATGAAACACTATGACACGTGGAATGAGAATTTGAGTGTTACTTTATAATGTAAATATATGTGCAATTTTAATTTTTCTAAAACGAAACAGAATTCCCCCTGCCCCTTGTGTTTTTGTTAACAATCATGAAGGTGCATAACCTAAGTCTTAATCGCCATCCACCTTTGCAGCCAAATTGTATCACCTCAACAGGTTCTCTGATTGATTGCATAGAGATTGCTAGAGACAACCAAAAAAACCAATTTGGTTAAGTAAAATCAGTTTAATGGCCACAGAGTCAGACAGGAAAAGATGAGAAGCAGTGAGAAGTACTGAGTTCCAAGGCCCTTTTTCATGTTTTGGTGAAAAAAAAAATGCCATGTTAGTTTCTCTACAAAAATTAGCGATGGCTACACTGATCTGTTGTCAAAAAAGTAGCTAAACAATTGACATAGTGTTATAATTATATGAAACAACATTGACAGTTTTTATTTGTTTTGTTTTTGTTTGTTTGTTAGTTATCTTTCGGAAATTTTTACTTGCCTTTGAAGGATGTCACGTGCCTGTATTTCACAAATATGGGGAGATCTAAGCTCCAAGCTCCTTATGTTGCTCCCACAGCAACAAAAACAGGAGTTGCTTTTTTTCTCCCCAGCATCCAGGTAATTCTCTGATCTTGATGGTAATGAGCTTAGCTCTAACTTCCATTCACAGGAACTCCTCTTTGCTAATAGGAAGGTGCACTCAATTCCTGGGACATTAGTAGATGAAAGCGTCATCTATTTGTCCTTCGACTGTTTTCACTTGACCAGTAGTTTGTATTCCTCTGCATTCTTCCTTGCACAGGTACTAGTGAAAGGTAACTGTTTTCAAACACATTAAGATCTAAGAAGACATTTTTAAAATTGTGTTGCAAATTAGTATGAATGCTGAGTTAGTTATAGAACTTTAAACTCATGGAGATGGTTAGATAGTAGAATGTTAAAGTCAGGTGCCAAATACATATGGACTGGACATTGGGAATGTATGCTAAGTGATGGGGTAGTGTTAAGCATTCTAAATTTTAATTGGTCCTGCTTGCTATCTGTTAAATAAAATGCTGAGGCCTGAGATTGGGCAAAGACAGAGAAAGGTGGGACTTCCTAAGATTAGAACAGGAAGTCTGCACACTTTAGACAGAGGATTAAAGCATTCTAGCCAGGAGCAGCAGGAAGGAGGATGCATGCCATTGGTTAGAAAAAAGAACCTCACTCCACATGGCCAGGAACGTCAGCATATTGTGGAGAATGGCACTCCAAGGGGACATATGTATATATGGGGTCATATTTGGGTAGTAGAATTATGAGCTAGCTTAGATGGGCTAGGATTGCACAATTCAGGACAAAGCTTGTTAAAATCCACGTGGTGTCTGTGTGCTCTTTTATAATGGATGGTTAAGGATTAGCCGCAGAACCAATTAAATATAATATAAATACTGAAATGTAATTTAATTAATTTTTTTCTACATATGCCGTCCAAATAGGGCAATTAGAATCCATGCATATAGTGTGAGAAGGCCCAGGTGAAAGCCGGTTTCCTAGCCAAAGAGTGGGGAACTCAACCCAAATGCATTTCAAAGGTGCTGCTAACTTAACAAAAGCTGTTGCCTTGCAGCAAAGTCAGAGAGCTAAAGCTTACCTCTCCTTATGTACTAAAAAACTGGCAGCCTTCTAAACAGAGTATGAGAACAGAAATAATTGCCTAGATTGAAAATGGAAGAATTCATAATGCCTCAATACTTTTGGATTCCAGTTGAGTTTATTCCTCTTAGCATGCAAATGATTTTTACCCTGATAATTGTGGTTCTGTGTATATTTTTTGAGAAAGTTAAGACTAGGATAGTCTTAAAGGAAAGAATTTACAAATGGAATGGTAAATTGCCAACAATGATAATGAAGGGAGGGAGGCCCTTCTCGATAGATATTACAAAATTGATGTCAGCTGGAGCTAAGAGCTCTCTGGGTACTAGGTGCCTATCAGGAGTTTCTGGTATTGGTCCACCAATGAAATACAGTTGCAACTAGATTTCAAGGAATAATGAACAAAACTTTAATTGCAGCATGAACTGGCATGGTTAGACATGGCAAGGCTTTTGGAATGTTGTTTCTTTGCTTGATTTTTGTTTAGATATCTTTATTTTCCAATAGCGGGAGGTGGAAGGATATTTCTCTGGTTTGCCCTTACTAAAACATAAGAGATTCTTGAAGATTTTGGGCAGATTTAGAATTGTCACTCCAGTTCAAAGTTGCTCTCTGGGTTAAAGGGTTACTAATATCTGGGATTTAAGTGAAATATTTGAACAGGTGGTACTGGCACACACACTTAATCCTTTAATCTCATCATACTAGAGGAAGAAACAGGCAGATCTCTGGATTCTAGACCAGCCTGGTTTAAACAATGAAGGCAGAGTGGGAACCCTGCTGATAAGATAAGGCTGCTTACTAAAGACAGTCTAGAATTAAAAAATGACACATTTTTTCCTTGTTGTTAAATTTAATAATGTCCTTACTAATCTAATGGATACATACACATAATCTTAAATTTATATAAAGAGAAAGGGGTCACAAGCCAGTCTCCTTAGGTGTGGGGCTCGCACTGGAGAACTGGTTCCAAGAGGCATTTTGCCCCTAAAATAGATATGTTAATCTCCAGGTGTGGTGGTGCATGCCTTTAATCCCAGAACTTTGGAGGCAGAAGCAGGCTAATCTCTGTGAGTTCAAGGCTAGTCTGGTGTGCAAAGTGAGTCCAGGACAAGAATACACAGAGAAATCCTATCTCCGGAAAAAAAAAAAAAAAGGGGGAGAGAGAGAAAGAGATATATTCTGTTAACCAATGTAAGGACCCAGAGTTAGGCTAGGGAAGAACATGCAAATAGCATGCCTCCCACAGCCATCAGTTAAGAAAAGCTAACATAAAATAGCATATCATGCTATTTTACGCCAATCTCCTTAATAATGATGATTCCATGGGAGAATTAGAACTCAAACTAATACAAATGGCTTAAGTAATGTTATTGTTTAATAGGGGTAATTCAATTATTTAAATTTATACCTTGATCTCAAAACTTGGGAGACAAGGACAAAACAGGATCCTTGTGTGTTCGAGGCCAATCTAATCTACAAAGCTCTACAGAGCAAATCAAGACAGCCCAAGCCACAAAGAGAAACCCTGTGTCAATAAGGATAGATATATCCACATAGAAATTAAATCTTCAAAGAAAGGAGAAAAGGAAAAAAGAAATATATAAATGCATACCTTTGTTCCCAAAATATGGGGGACAAAGACAGAGACAGATTGGCTCCTTTTCAGTTTGAGGCCAACCTAATCTATATAAAGCAAGAACAACACAGAATAAACCTGTTGTAATCAATTAATAAATTTATGTCAGCTGTAGAGGAGAATATTTAAACTCAATTTAGTCTTATGCTTTATTTTCAATTTAAAATAGATTATGTATAGCATATGTATGTAATACTATTACATGCCATGTTTTTATATGGCATGAATGGAGACTTAAAAATGTCTTTCTGCTGTTCAAAGAACGGAAAATATTCCTTAATTGATTTGTGCATCCTGCACATCCAAGGCATTTTGGTAATTGCAGAACTATATGCTACTTGTGAGAAATTATACATTTTCAGAACAACAGGACCTGAGTCCAAAGAAGATAAGGCAATTGTCCAAATGATTCATCCTCATAGATTGCCTCAATAGCTGTTTCCTCACACATCTGCACCAAGAACAACTTCAAACAGCTTGCTGAGATGGACCAGCCTCAAAGACTGCTCCGGACAGGACTTCAATAAAGCCCTGAATTTTCTATACCAAAGTCCAGCTTCGAACTACAAACTGCTCAGGACATTCAAATTTTTGAGCATATAGAGACTGGACAACAAATGTTACTACAAACTTGTTTAACCATTTTTTTTCATTTTATTTGGGCCCCTAAACAGGTTTTCTGCATCCCAATTCAGCAGTAAGAAGTTTTAAGAGAGCGACGCCCCATTCCCAAAAAGTGGGGTGGTGATAGATGTTGTTTAGGGGGAATGGTTACAAATAGTTATATGGTCTTGTTAAGCAAGGTATAGGAGGTTAGGCTCAGGGATTTCTTTCTTTTCTCTGTCTTTCTCTCTTATATAGGGGGAAAAGAGTTGAAAAGAAAAAGAGGGCGATCTATGTATATAATATAGAAATGATAAGATATAAGGACAGATTATTGAATCTTCTCTGAAAATCAAAACTATTGTTATTCTTTAAATAAGGTTATCTTTTGATCATTGATATTGAATTTTGTATATTGATACCAAAATAAGGTTATCTTTTGATACATTGGTTTAGAATTTTATATTTAGACACATATTATGTATATTTCAACTTATATGAGGTATTGTGCCTATAAAACACATTTAAAAGTATAGGTTTACTTCCAGTCCTTTTATGGGTTGCTATTGCAAACTATTTAGGAGTCTGGGTAGTACAGGTTGATTGTTGGCCAGTCAAGCTTCTGGTCATGTGAAATACTAATTCTTAATTTATCACAAAATAGACTTAATAGGTTAAACAGATAGTAAGTGGTTAAAAATATACAGTTTGTTTGTTCATAGAAGATAGATGATAGATAGATTTATAAATAAAATAGTGGGTGTCTTTAAAACCCTGAGAGGCATACAGAAAATGGCATTTAAAGATGTATTTATTATTTTAAGAATTGTTTGACTTAAGACAGTCAGTTCCTGACAACTTCCATTTGACTGGGAAGAAGACAATGGCATCAAAAAGAAATCTCCCATCAGGAGCTAATTCCTGTTGGGCAAAAGTGCCCCTGCTCTCTCAACAGACTATATACAGTCCAAAGATGGACCAGAGCTTAAATTCAGGTAAGTCGATGTCCTGATTCTGCAGAGACAGAATGGGAAAATCCTTATTATTTCCTGCTGCACAATTTAGTCCGTGAAAAATGCTTGGCCAGAAAGCTGAAGATGATGTTCCAACGATATCAAGAAATATTTGGGAGCACCTACACAACAAACTGTCATATTTCTTTTTGGAAGCTTCTCTCCTATATTTCCTACTCACCGAAATAATAACTTTAGCCCTTCTTATGTCTTTGATGGGGTTGAAGGCATAATAGCTATAAAATTTCAATTAAATTATTTAGGATATAAAAGGAAATATAGGATATGAAAGAAATTATTTAGGTTCAGAACTTTAGACACACCAAGATAGATAGATGATTTTTTCATCTTCAAGATTGCCTGATACAAATATACTAAACATTATGTGTGTAACTTTTATATATGATTTTCTTAATTGTTTCATATTTGTTCTTATTATTTTTACTATATAAGTTAAAAAATTTAGCCTTTCTATTAGACAAAAGGAGGGAAATAATGGGGTAGTGTTAAGCATTCTAAATGTTAATTGGTCCTGCTTGCTGTCTGTTAATAAAATGCTGAGGCCTGAGATTGGGCAAAGACAGAGAAAGGTGGGATTCCTGAGATTAGAACAGGAAGCCTGCAATGTAGACAGAGGATTAAAGCATTCCAGCCAGGAGGATGCACGGATGATGGGTTAGAAAAAAAGAACTTCATTCCACATGGCCAGGAACATCAGCATATCATGGAGAATGGCAGTCTAAGGGGACATATGTATATATGGGATCATATTTGGGTAGTAGAATTATGAGCTAGCTTAGATGGGCTAGGATTGCACAATTCAGGCCAAAGCTCGTTAAAATCCACGTGGTGTCTGTGTGCTCTTTTATAATGGATGGTTAAGGATTAGCTGCAGAACCAATTAAATATAATATAAATACTGCAATGTAACTTAATTATTTTTTCTACACTAAGCCATATAATTCTCATAATTGAGGCCTATTTATTTCTGTTGTTTTGTATTGTATTTATTGTTATAAGTGAAAAGACCATTTGTTGGACTGAAAGGGGGAGCTATTGGGAGGAAAAAGATATACCTTAAACTTAAAAACAAGAGAAGAGGATGGGGGGTTGAAGGGGAAGAGGGTGGGAGGGTGGGACTGGAGGGGGGAGTAGGGAGGGGATTGTGATTGAGATGTAACTTGAAGAAATAAAAAATAAATTAAAAAAAGAAGAAAAAACATTTTGCTGTATGTACTTGCATGTTCTATATTTCATTTATTAAAATGCATGTTTATGTTTTCTTTTCATTTTGTAAGCATTATTTCCTTGAGCCAGCATTTTGCACTCCCTGTGGAGGCTACATTATATATTTTTGTAATTATTAATTTATGTAAGCTAAATTATTAATTAATTAAATTATTTTCATCACCAAATAGATAAGACATAAAGAAGGAGAAATAGAAATCTTAACAGTATAAGAATTTTGAACAAATGTTTATCTTTAGAATAAAAATTTAAGGCCGGGTGGTGGTAGCGCACGCCTTTAATCCCAGCACTTGGGAGGCAGACTCAGGTGGATCCTTGTGAGTTTGAGGCCAGCCTGGTCTACAAAGTGAGTCCAGCGCAGCCAGGGCTACACAGAGAAACCCTGTCTCGAAAAAACAAAAAAAAAATAGAATAAAAATTTAAAACAAGTTTAAAACTGACAGATATGAATTCATTTGCTAGTGAAAATATTCCTGAATTATTATCTATAAAACAAAACATATATTGATACTTATATCAAAGTATCTTTTGTCAATTGTAGCTTCCAATTTTGAATTTAATGATAAAAATTTGATATAAATAATTTGAACACACCCACCGATAATATTAGAAGTTTTTTATTTAATTATTTTGCTTTTTAACCTGAAAAAATATCATACAAATGAATCAGCTAAAACTTTTTATGAATTATCTGGTATCAGTTGGCCCACTTTTTTTCATTTGATTATCTTTTGTCTTTAGCAATAGAAGAGATTTGTATTAGCAAATAGTCTTGACCTAATTATTTTCTATTATTACACACTCTGTGTTTTAAAGGGTTTTAGAGTGTGTTAAATAAATCTTAACTTTCTGTGCTGGAAACAATAGGTTAAACTTTATACTTTCGTAAAATATTAAAAGGAGCATATTCAAGGGGCAGAGATGAAAAATTCAGACAAAACTGTTCAAGTCATCTGTTTTGCAAACTATATATTTTTGTATGCTTTGTACATATATAACATACCGAACACTTGAATGTATAATTAACATATATGAAAACATATGGATATGTGTATCTATAATTAGAAAGTTTAAAAAGAGCTATAAAAGTCAGACCCAGGAAAAGCTACCTTCATGACCAGGTAGAAGTTGTAACCTAAATCCAACATCTTGAATTAGTCTTTTTTGGATGATGCCTAAAACTTTGCCATCTTACCTAGTTTTGGGTTTTCCCTTCTATTCTCTGTTGGTGAAAATCTTGGTATAGCAGATCATCCACTCCTGTAGTCATAGTTCACTGAGGAGTAAGATGAAAACTTGAAGAGCTTCACTGGTCAAAAAAGGGTCAGTGGGTTACCAAAGAGTTAAAGGAAGTGATGAATGAAGTTAGGAGGAAAATTTCACTCTAGATGTTCATCAGCTGATGACATGATAATAAAAGTGTGCACATGGTGCAGACTTTCATTCAACTGCAAAAGAAAAACAACCTAAAATCATACAATGTACATTGAAGTACATGAAAGGGAAAACTGTTACATTCAATGAGGTTAAAGTAGGGTTGTAACTTTAAATATCACATGATCTATGTCATGTAAGGATCCTCACCTCTGACCTTTATATGTCTGTATGCAAGTGGGAGTAAGTGTGTATAGTAGTCAAGAAGCAAACCAGTGGTCCAATGAGAGCAAAAAAAAAAACAGAAAAACAAAAACAAAAACAAAAACAAAAAAAACAGGGTTTAGGTGTGGAGGAGGGAGAGTGGTGGAGTTCATGTCACATGAAAGTGGAAGGGGACATGCTGGTGGTGGGAAGATTTAACTGTGGCAGGAGACAGGAAGATGGTGACATGAGAAGGAACATACTAAACCAAGAATGTGTGAAAGTGTGATAAGTATGCCTGACACTTTATAAACTAATTAAAGTTTTAAATAAGATAAATGATTTTGAAGAGAAGTGTCCAATGTAACTACCCCCAAAGTCATGGGTGATTAAATGAAAATATCAGTGATATGGGTAAGGTACATTGCTATGATCTGTTAGAGCACGGATTATTACCCAGTTTTAGTTACCAACTAGAACAACACAATGAGATTCTATTCCTGAAAACACCACATGCTTTTGTGGCAAGACTTAGAGAAATTAAGTTGGAGTTAAATTGGAAGCTCCTTCTATTCTGGGTACCCATCACTGAATCAAAAGTGTTTGCAGGATGCTGAAGGAGCGCTGTCATCAATTTTCTTACTCAGTTTTGCAACCTGTGTGCCATTCTACAGCCTGGCCATGCAAAGCGTGCCCAATTGTGTGATCATGACATATTAGCTATGTGGATATACAACAGTGTTCTGAGTAGTTTTGAGGCATGTTGCTCAGAAAGGAATTCATGCATGGTACTGTGAACCTGCTCAAAATCCCGGGGCTAGGGAGGTCAGAGAACCTAATGGAAAAGCTACAACCCAACTGCTGTTCTTTGCTAACAAATTGCCTTTTAAACATCTTAGTTTATGCTGTCTGCCTTATTTTTACACTGGCCGTTACAGAGACGTTAATTGGACAAAGTGCTGAAAATTAGTGGTTGTTGAAAGAGTAGCCCTAAATTTCACCTATCATCCTTTCTAATTCACAGAAAACACTGCAGAAGAGGAGAATAATGTAAGTGCACTCGAGCTCACCACAGCTGTGATGACAGACACAAGACTTGTACAAGAGTGGGTCATCAATACCCTGTGAAATAAAGGGAAGGATCTTGTTGCCCCAAAATGTCCCAAAGCAATGAATGAATAAAGGCAATGCTAGAAGACAAAGTTTTCTTCAGAAAAATAACCAGGTGCCCGTGCTACTGCATATAAATTCTGAGCCATGCTCCTTTTAATGACCCTAACTAAACTCCAAGTTTCGCAAAAAAAAAAAAAAGAAAAGTAGAGAGAGGGAAAGGAAGGAAGGAAGGAAGGAAAAGAGAGAAATAAACTATGATAATAATAACATGGAAGAGGAACTGGTTGGTATACTCAGGAGATTAGCAGGAGAAAAGGGACACAAAAGTGTTATGGGATGAATATGACCAAAATACATTGCATACATGATTGGAAAAGTCATAAATCATTACTTACAATTGATATATGCTAAGTAAAAACTAAATTAAATCTAATCAAACAACCATAAAATGTTTTCCAAGTAAAATAATACATCTAAAATAACTACTTATCTGACTCAGATGTAATGTTTGTTTAATAATATTCTTTATAAATGTCTAAATGACATTGTCCCACTAAACTGAGTATTCAGTCCTCACTATGGCACTGCCCCAAAATTTGTTTCACTAAGAATGGTTTGATACCAATAATTATCCTAAAATTCAATTTCAACAATAGCTCCTCAAAATTTGATCCATTCTACCTTTTGAAAAATGGGAAGACTTTCAATATAAACAGCCTTTTAATTATGTTTGGATGAATAAATTTTGTCCTTCAAAACCAAAGATAAATTCATAAATAAAGATCCAACACCAGGCTCAATTCTCTACTCATATGCTTAAGTTTAGTTCTCTAAAGAACAGTTACCTGAACATGAAGAGAGTTGGGATTATGTCAAGACCCCACTTACTAGTAGAGTTGGCTCACAGCCTAAATCCCAAGTAGAGACAAAATAAAGCAAAGGTTCTTTGATGTTTGTCTACTAGAACAACTTCCTCATGATGTAGAAACTTTATGAACCTAATTCTGTTTTAAGGATACAGGTGATATTTATACATTTTAGAAGTTGCTTTTCTCAGTGGTTATCTTCTGATATCAAAGGCTAAATATGCCACACAGTTGCTAAAAATGTTTAAGCTGTTATTGCTATCTTGTTGGGTCTCAGTAACCCCATAAGAAAGTATTTGTGTCTTAAGGTTTTGGATTATGAATTAAATGAGACAAGGAAGTAAACTGCTCAACAAAGTTGTGAAGATGCTGGTTATATGTAAATCAATAGCTATTACATTTATCATCATGCTTCTGTCTTACCAATATTTTCATCTCACCACATAAGACTCTGTAAGGAAACCCAGTGTGAGTTACAAAACAGTGATTTTCATACTTGGTCAATTTCTCCTCCTTCAGTTCTGCCCATACCCATACACTGGGCTAGTTCCCAGCTCCATGCTTTAGTATTAGGTAATATTTCATATTCACAAATAAAATTTAAAAAATAAAGGACTCCTGTATAAGAAGAAAGGAATAATGCACCCCTCCCCAATCTTGCTCATCACATGTCTCTGCCACATGTGAAAATAAAATAATTCCCATTTAACCTCCTGAAATCTTACTTCTACTTCTCACAGGCTAAAATGGAACCTATATGCTCTACTAGCAAAGAGTCTGTTAGAAAATCTTTTTTTCCACTGATTTCATGCGATTAAAAGGATAGGTTATACTAGCTTTATCATGCAACCTTTTTTGAGGGATAAGTGTCAATATGTTACATATATCTTCCTGAATCTCTTATCCTGTGATGCTCTCCTCCTTCTTTCCCAAACTTTCAACTTACATCATGAGTGCTGGTGTCACCTAGAATGCCTGTGTTTGCCTTTTTTTTTCTATTGTTTAAAACGTTTTCAGTACACACTGTGAGCTCAATTATGAAACAAGGCCAGCTTTCAGGTGACACTTTTCAACTGATGACACGGCCAGGAATACGTACCTTCAGCGTACAGAGGCTTTGGGTTGAGAAAAAGATGTCATAGTGCTAAGCTCTTCACCAAGAAATGGAGAAAACTTGCAGAAAATGTGAAAGATCTTGGAAGGAAATTGATGTGTTTGGCTCAGATTGAGTAGGCAACTATCATTAATTCCTTCAAACAAGAGAGCAGAAACTAAATTATCCATAAGGAAATGCTTATTTTCATGATGTTTCAAAGTCAGGTTTATTTAGAAACAAAGCCCTCACATATGTGCATTTTTACAATTTTATACATAGTGTGGAATGTATAAGACTTACTGACATGAAATTATTTTCTTCAAGCTAAGCACAGTGGCAAATGCACGTAAATCCCCAGACTTGGGAGGCTGAGGTGGAAGCATGATCTCTAGTCTAGCGTGGAAACATAATAAGATAGGGCTCCAAAAGCAAGTGAGGAGCCTACAAACACATGGAACAAAGCAACAACAAAGTTGTAACTTTCAATAGTTAATAGTTGTTCTATGAAAGATGAATGTATGTGGTTGTCTCATGGTGGCATGTGAAACTTTCTATATGTGTAATATCTGAAGGTTATCCTATAAAGGGTTATGTTTCTGAAATCACATATTCCAAGTGATATTGAATAGGAACTTTTTAAGTTGTTTAGACATCACTTTAGAGGGCTATTTCCTGATTAAATGAGGAAACGTAAAAGACAAGGAAGATAAAAGGCTTTGAACATCACTAAAACTTGAAAAGTGGTGGGGTTGATGCATGCTCTGTCTCCAGACACCATTCTGTAAAGACCCATGACTCTAGCACCATAGGTCTCATGGCTTTGTGACAGTTCTACCAGATACCTGTGCCTCTCCCATGAGCTTTCAGATTTTTTTCTAACAATTAATTTTGTGGAACTCAATTACTCCTGGTAGGAAGAGGGGAGATTTTCTATACAAGTACAAATATGTTTCCCAAGGGTTTGAGGATGTAAGTATCAGAAAGATGCAATAATAAATGGGCAGAATAGTTAATAGAAAGGATAATTGGGGAACCATGTTACATCACTTGACCTGTCAGGATGCATATCTACCTAAATCTGCTACATATCATTGTGATATGTAAGGAATGTTTATGACCCTAGTGTCAATCTGTTTGAACAGACCCTGAATAGCTTTCATCTGTGTATGGCATTGGTGACTAAGAATAGCACAAACCTCTTCTCAAATGAATAAAAATCAAATGGTTAGAAAATTTAACATTTTAAAATAACATCTAATATTGAACAATTATTGTATTACTGTTTTGTAGTCATGTGTCCAGTCAATTTATTTGACATACTGCTTATAAAGCATTCATTATTTTGTAAACAATAAGAGTGATTAGAATGATCATTAGTACTTCTTACTGAATTGAATTCCAGAGAAGAAGATAAGACTTCAAGGATGGCAAACATCAGAGGCTAATGGGTTGTCTAATGTCATACATCTTCACTTGTTTTTCTTTTATGTTGGCATTATTCTTTCGAAAATGTATTTTATTTATTTCACACATGTATTCAATGTTCTTTGATCCAATCTAACCTTCTTTCCCACTTTTTCCTAACAACTCCTTCAAGAAACCACTACCACATTTCCCTCTCAACTTAATGAACTCTTTGTTTCAAAAACAGTCACTTTAGAACTGCTAGTCTGTCCAATAGCTTGTTTTTGTTAATGTTATTATGAGACAATAAATGTAAACATTATCTTCTCTGTTTTCTGTTAAATAACAATGACTTGGTATTCTTGCTTCAAAGAAAGATTTTACATAAAACAGGTAACGAAAACGATTTTGACATGTAGAAATAATGTCAAAAAAAAAAAACCTGCAATAGACCCTCTCCTTCATACTGACTGCTTCAGCTGATAAGTCAGTTGACTGGGGTATGCAGATGGTGCCCAAGGTAGTTATATGGGATAACCAACTGAGTTATATGCTTTTCTCTCAGGCTACATGACATCCTAATTTTATGATTATGAGATGTGTTTGGCAGCATTCTTTCTACTATGCAAGTAAACACTCTCATTCACAGAAGAAGGAACTCTGTGTTGTCTATCCTTCTGTGATTTTCTGATGGAAACTATTGATCAAGAAGTTATCATGTAACACATTTTGGAGTCATACTTTCACAAAGGGGGTGTTGAAATTGCTAAAGTTACTTGTTCAAATCCTCTGAATCAATGACAGAAGAGTCACTCTTGTGAGTACAAGCTTGTGAGAAACACATGATTCAAATAAATAAAACATTAGTAAGATTGGGCCCCACTATAGACCAGTTCACTAATTCCTTGTTAGCTATGACAGGGCTAAGAGCCCATGATAACATACAATGCATTGGAAAAAGAAGAGGAGGAGGAGGATGAGGAGGAGTCAGAGAAACAGAACAAAAGAGAGTAAATATCTCATGCCTGATATGAGACATTCATTACATTGTGGGAAGGCAGCCAAGTGATTTATGTTCAGCCTTCTACAGCAAGACCAGAGAGAATAAATGGAAATGCCAGTGAAAGCCCATATGAGAGCACTGTGGAGCAGGGCACAGTGAAAGAAGGTTTTTGATTGAGACATTTCAAACAGACTAATTATGAATTAAGGTACTAAAATGTATATGATTTCACTTCAGAGGCAACAGCTGAATTTTTATTTATAGAAACAGTATTTGGCTACTCATCACAGGATGATTGGGACAATATAACTTTATTGAGTGAGTGAGTTTGTGCCAACAATGTGAAAAACTGCTTCAGAGCTTGCTTCTAAGGAGAATAAAACTCATTCAATACATTGGTTAGACTCTCTTAGTTTTTAGGGACTTAGAAACTGATTTAGAAACAAATCAGATAAAAATTAATTTTGTTATGTTTTGCCAAAAGTATTATTAGTAGGGAATATCACTCTCACAAAAGCATACATTTTGATAATGGCTGTATGGGCATACTGCACTATTTAAATTCAGTTTCCTTTTGTGTGAAAATATAAGCAGTGAGCAGAACTATTTGTCAAACACAGAGAAATGCTAGAACCCAAAGTTATTACATTAATTTATATTTTGCAGTTTTTATATTTATTTTATCTAGCTTAGCTGGAACATAATGTGTATTTACACAGTATGTGTATACGGCTGTATATGGTACTTATACTGATGGTTGCTATGCCATGATATTGTTTTATATTAAAATTTATTCCATTACATTAAGACAAAATTAAACCAAGTTGTGTTGCTCTTCAAACAGAATAGTTGCTCTGAAAAGTGGTTTAGAATGCTAATCTGAAAACTTTTTCCACAAATTGAAAAATATAGCTAACTTTAAACTAATTTAGAGAGTGAGATCACTTCCAAATAAAATTCCATTGCCCATATATTCTATATTAAAATAACAGAATATAGTTCATATTCCAATAAGAGGAACACTGAAAGCATTATCCCATTAACAATCGTCTTTCTAAAATAATAGAAATTTTAGATCACACGTTTGTTAGGCAATAGCAAAGTATGTCTATTATGTATCAAAAGTTGAAATTATGTGTGTGGGAGTGAAGGGACAGTTTACCAGTTGTTGTGCTTGCAGAGGACCCAGGTTTGTTGCTTAGCACCCATATTGCATTTCACAGTCATCTATAACTTCAGTTCCAGAGGATCCAACATCTTCTTTTGGCCTCCATGGGTACTTCACATGCACGTGCTACACATCTATACATTCAGGTGAAACACTCATACATATAAAAATAAAATAAGCCTGAAAAAAGAAATTAATGTTATACAGGCTTGTTGTTCATTTTTCAATATGAATCAGAAATATCTTAGCATACATATTATATTACATTGCTAGCTGCAATCATATATACATGTTCCAGAATTTCATAGTTCAAAATTGAATTACAATGTTATATTACATTTGAAAAAAATCACTCTATCTATGGTTTTATAGGTCTTTGAAACTTTCTAATTTGACCATATTTTGAAGACTTGTCCAAAAAGGTACACAAAAAGAAATATCATGAATATTTATCAATAACCAATTATTAAAAATATTGTTTTAACAAAATGTGATTTAAAGAAATTTTCTTGGTAGTATATTTAAAGACTAAAGAACCATCATATCTCTACAATGTCTAAAACTTCAATTTTAAGTGGTACAACACTCAAATCAGGGCTGAAAACTTACACTGCCCTTATATGAGAAGTTGGTACTCTCAGTACAAAAAAAAAAATGATATTCAGTGAGAGACTGCATATGGTTGTGAGAGTTGATAATCCATGAGTAGTACCTTGAAAGAGGAGGTAAAAATTTGAGGGCACACTAGGAGATATTAATTCTGAGCAACCAACACATCATGGTATTTACAGTATTTCTGTAAGACACACCTGATAGCAAGTCTGATGTTATTGAAGGTTTTGCATGTCCTGCTTTACTGTTCGGAGCTTCATTCTGAGCCATTTCTGTAAAGCTTCTTCAAAGAGATACAAAACTAGAAACTTGCCAGAAAGGAAGATAACAAAATACAGTTAGAAATGTGAAAGTCTTTTAATTCAAGCCTGTATTTTGACATTTTAGGATCCCTTAATATAATTAATAACAATAGCAAAAATAACAACATGAAAGGAGAAGAATGCTGGGTCTTTGTTATCTACTTGCTAGGGTGTTATCACTTGTATGATACCATCTGCTCCAAAAGCCTTCCTGATTTCATTCTCCCTACTTCTTCACCATGAATCTTTCCTCACACTATCCAGTGAGATATAATGTACTTTGGGATATCAATATGCTCCACTGAAACATTCCACTGTGGAATAAGCAAGAAATGTGTTTCCTTATATCTGGCACATCTTCTCTTCCATAAAGGTACAACGTAAGTGACACATTAAATCAGAAAGAATGAATGAGAGTGCTAAACTCTTTCTTGAGAGTTTTCTGCAGTCTTTCAATCCATAGAGAGGGACCTTTCCATTAAGCTAAATGTCTCCACTTTTTGAAATCCTTAGAGATGAAATGTGGCTATGTAATGAAGTTCTTTTCACTAAGACTTGATAGAAGAATGTTTGAATTTTGAAGAAGAAATTTCTTTTAAATGATTTATTCATTTTTCAAATTTCCTCTTTCTTTTGCCCTTAAATTTGTACTAATTAGGTTATATACTATTACAGGAAATGAAGCAGGAAAAAAGGTCCTAGTCCAGGCATGTTGGAGGAAGGAAGAAAGAGGCTTGTAGATAAGTAGTTTTTCACATGACTTTCTGCATGGCTTTGTGCATGAATCTGGAACTAACACAATATCCTAGTACTATTGTATTATATTCCCTTAAAATTAATGTTAAGGTCCATACTTACTGTAGCTGAAAAATATGACTTCATTTTTAACATGAGACTTTAAAGCAGTAATTAAGATAAAATGAAGTTTAATAGTTTACACCATAATCTGATACTACTGGAGTTCTTATAAAAAGAGAAATGGAGAGTCCTTCTAACAGGAAAAAAAACAGATGATGCAGACAATCTACTATTAGCTAAGAAGCACAGCCTCCAAAGACGCAATCCAGGGTCCTGCACACATCACAGTTTTGACTCTCAACTTCTATATTTATAAGATTAAAAACTGCTCTCCTTGATCTTTTCAGTCCGTTGTATTTCATTGTCACACCCCTATCACAATAGAACAGGTTTGGGAAGAGAAAAATGAAGTCTTGCTGCAACAATTACCTAAAATGGTAATTTAGGTCTGGTAATGGGTAAAAGCAATGTGAATTGTGAGGTGCATGTTCGGAATTGTCTAGGTTGTCTCCAGATCATTACCAGTGAAATGGAGATGTTAAAGGTAATTCTAATAAGGGTTCAAGAAGGAATGATAGCTGTACATATCTTCTGCTATTGTACTGACATACCTATCAACTATGATTTTGGCCTCAGTAGGGTATCACAAAATTCATAACTTATTTTTGTTCTGTACCCAAAGGTAAAATAATTCTACCTTGAATTTTAGTAGGGAATTTTGAATTGTACTGTGTAGTAAATTGAGAATACTTGCCCCAAGGGAGCAAAGAAAACAAACAAATAAAACCTAACAATCAAATAACTCCTAATAACATTTCACTATATTCATATATCGGTGCCTTGCTCAGCCATAACCAGAGAATCTTCCTCCTGAAGCAAATGGGAAAATATGCAGAGACCCTCAGCCAGATACTATGCAGATAGTGAGAGACCATGGAACTCTCAGTCCTAAGTGGGATGTCTCTAATCCCTCCCCCATCAGGACTCAGGGAACCCTCCTGAAAAGGAGGCAGAAAGAGTCTAAGAGCCAGAAGAAGTGGAGGAAACAAAGAAAATAAAGTCCTACAAATCAAAATGATAAAAGCTCATATGAACTCATAGAGACTAAAGCATCATGAACAGGGTCTGCATGTGTCTGAATCATGTCCTGTGAGTATATATTGTAGTTTCAAGTTTAGTGTTTTTTTTTTTTTTGAGTGGGAGTCACCAAAACATGAGAAACTTTATTAAGCGGTTGCACGTTAGAAAGGTTGAAAACCACTGCCTTAACCAAAAGTTATAATTAAATAGATATTTCTATTCTCTTTACTTTTTTTTAATAATTTATTTTTTATTTCTTCAAGTTCCATCTCAATCACAATCCCCTCCCTACTCCCCCCTCCAGTCCCACCCTTCAACCCTCCTCCCCCTCAACCCCCCCATCCTCTTCCCTTCTTTTTTTTTTTTTTTTAGTTTAAGGTATTTCTTTTTCCCCCCAACAGCTCTCCCTTTCAGTCCAAAAAATGGTTCTTTTTCTTATAACTATAAATACAATACAAAACAACAGAAATAAATAGGCCACAATTATAAGAGTTATATGGCTTAGCATACATTACCAATGTCCAGTCCATATGTATTTGGCACCTGATGGCTCAGCCGTTAAAGGCTAGGCTCACAACCAAAAATATAAGTTTAGTGTTTTTATAGATTCCTGAGCATGTAAATAAGTGGGAACCTGTTTCTTGTGCTTTCTTTTGGCCTCGTTTCCTTTTGCTTGTTCTTAGTGTCCAATTCTGATGTGGTAATTTTTGTTTTATCATATTATATCATTTTGTTGCAATATTATCTCTTGGAAGCCTTTTGTTTCTAATGAGAGACAGAAAAGAAGTGGATCTGGATGGGAGGGGAGGTGGAGAGGAATAGGAGGATTAGAGAGAGGGGAAACTACACTCAATATATTATGTGAGAAAAAAATCTTTTTTTTTTCATAAAAGAAAAAATAATTTAGAATCTACTAAAATGGGATAAGTGAATTTTGTATTGTGAGGACATGAGCCTTGAGGAGAAAATATGAAGTCCTATGGTATATTTTGTCACTCCTAGACTTAAGTTCCCAAATCCTGGTCTTCAGTATGTTGTTCCTGAACCACTCTAATGTATGTTCTGGAATGTGGTTAAGTCAAAGGCACATAGACTTGAAGAGGAATTAATACTATTCTCACTCATCTTCAGCTAGGGAAGAGGCCTCAGAAGAATTCAATTAACAGTTTATTGTGAAGCATGCAGTCTTTGTAACTGTGAAAAAAAAATGTTCTTTAAACTATTCAGTCTATAACACTTTGTTCACAACTGCCCGGAAATCTAATGGAGTCAGATGTCAAACCTCTGTAGTTCAACCACATGATAGAAAATCACAGTTATATCCTTTTGAAGATACTAGTGTTTTGAGTTTTTCATTTAGGAACAGTATAACCAAATATTGTATACTTCTGGAGTAAAGAGTGAACATACCATAAGAAAAATAAAAATGTTAACTAATTTTTCAAGAGAAAGTTAAAGCCAAAATAAAATTATGCTCAAACCAATGAATAAAAAATCATATGTTTTCTTCAATAGAAATTTGTCTTGATATAAGTAAGACTAAAGAATTTCAACGCTAACACCTTTTAAGGTCTGCCAGTTTCCCAAGGTCTTCTGGAGAAAATGATCTACCTAATTTTTGGTTCAATAGGAGAAATACATAATACATCATGGGCCCTGCCACACCATCTTCATTGTTCTCTGGCCAAAAGGATGCTTTTCGGGAGACTGAATTATGAAGAATAGCAGGACTGCTGTTGGGGAACAAAAGGACCCTTAGTACATTATTAAAAAGATTTAACAAGTCATGCACTGTCCACACTGAGCAATAGAAGCAATCCCAGCCCAGCCTTGGTGACCACAAGCTGTGATTATGACTAGTTAAATTATTTTAATTGACTGGATGTTAGCCCTGTTATGAGCTCCCTTGGTGAGATCCACTACCAACGTGTGATTGCCTTACAGCTCATTTTCCATTTTAAATTTTTTAATATTTGCTTCTTCAAACTTGCGTTTTGTGGATGAAGTCAAAGGAATGATGTATAAAAATCGAGAAGACTCGTCAAATACCTGGGTGTGATCACACAGGTTCATTCTTGGACTAGAGACAGCTGCTGACAGAGCAGTTTGCTCCACGTTTGTGAGCTTCAACAAGAACAGCAAGAGAGAGTAGAGTGCTGCTGTGTGCAGGGTTAGAATGTTCTAGAGTCAAAAATTCATGAAAAATTGTAGACCATATACTCATAATCTTAGAAATACACACTATTTTCTAAGAATTTCGACATTTGGTTTCAAATAATTTTATATTGAAATAGTCTGAGAAGCTACAAAAATAAATCCATGAACACAAATAGTAAGAACTTTAAAACTATTTCCATTACTTTCTTCCTGTTCTTTTTAAGATTTATTTATTTTTATTATATGTTTATGAGTGTTTTGCTTTGATGACCGTTCATGCACTTTTGTATGCAGTACCCGTGGAGGCCAGAAAATTGTGAAAGAACTCACAGAACTGCAGTTACAGAATGTTGTGAACATCCATGAGGGTGCTGTGAATTGAACCTCAGTTCTTTGAAAAAACAGCAAATGCTCTTAACTGTTAGCAACTCTAGAAGCCCCATATTCATTCATGTCTTACATGGCTACCAAAAGCTACAGAAAATACAGCAATAATATTAAAGTATGATTTTCAAATTTACATTTAAGTTGAAGATCAGATTTCATGAAGAGTTAAATCATTTCATAAAAATATTCCATTAGACCCATGGGTTCCAAATATATTAAGATGAATCTGAAACCACTTAATAGAATATTCTGGTGTTGTAATAAAGTATAAAATTCTTTCTCATTGCAACAGTTCATCATCAGGAAAACATTCCTCAAATTTAAGTTATCAAAATATATGATGATTTTGTATTTGTTAAAAAAAATTCCTGGTGTCATTTTCTACAATATTGATTAAAAATGTACATGTTATAGAGCAGGTTTTTGAGTTAAAAGCAAATTTAAAGAAAGAAAATCTTCAAAAGTATGCTGAATCAAAATGTTATAATACCCACTAATATTATTTGGCACTGATTTAACAGTCAGGGCTAGAAACAATACTTTTCTTCAATTTTTTAAATATTTATTTATTACTTCAAGTTACATCTCCATCACAGTCCCCACCCTCCACCCCTCCTAATCCTCCCTTCTCACTCTCTCCCCCTTCTCTCACCTATTCTATTTCTCCAGTGTGGGGTGCCCTACATATCACCCCCTCAGATCAGCAGTCATATGAGGGCTAAGAGCTTCCTCTTGCACTGGGGCCTACATGGCAGATCCATTACAGCAAAGTGTCCCACTAACAGGTAACAAAGTCTGTGTTCCTGTCCCTTTCAGTCTGTTGATTGTAAGATAGTTATCCTGTACTATATGGCTAAAATTAAATATAAGTGAATAGATGCCATGTGGATCTTTCTGGTTCTGGGTTAACTCACTCAGGCTGAGCTTTTCTAGTTCCATCCATTTGGCTGCAAATTGCATGATTTTGTTGTTTCTGATAGCTGAATAATATTCCATTGTGTAGATGCATCACTTTTTTTTTTTTTTGTTCATTTGTCAGTTGAGGGACATCTGGGTTGTTTCTAGTTTCTAGCTGTTACAAATAAAGCTGTTTTGAACATAGTTGAGGAAATGTCCTTGTGGTTTGGTGAGGAATCATTTGGATGTATATCCAGAAGTGGTATGGCTGGGTCTTGAGGTAGAGCTATTCCAAGTTTTCTAAGATATCTCCAGACGGATTTCCATAGTGGTTTTACAAGTTTGCACTCCCACCACCAATGGAGGAGTGTTCCTCTTTCTCCACAACCTCGCCAGCATGTGCTGTCATACCATTACTGTTCCTAATTTGCAAGTTTGTCATCACCATTGTATGATGGTCACTATTTTTATAAGTAACAAAAATCATGTAAAAATATATTTTAGTTCCATTTGTGTGATTTTTTCATATTATTACAAAGGGGTTTGAGTTTTCCACTTTCACAGAAATTGTAGATCAGATTTAAGCTAGTTTTCAAAGCAAATAAATAAAGAAATAAATAAACTCTTTGCAAAGTCCAAAGTTAATAATAAATATACAACTGTAAAACCAGATATGCATCAATTTACAGAACAGGAATTCCATCAGTGCTAGAGAGTACTGGTACAGGAGTGGGGGGTGAGACTTCAGGAAGGATGCCTCTGTATTTTGTGTTTTCTTCCATTATGAGCTTTTCATTTTGATATGCTTCACTTTGATCAAAACCTAAATTGAAATAAAACCACTACATTAGAGAAGGTACTAGGTAAAACAGTGACAGATGTGAGACAGAGATTAATGGGTGTGAATATAATCACAATATTATATATGTGTGTTAAATAGTAAAAAACTAAATAAAGAAAAAACTAAATACTAAAAATATATACACAACTAATCAGTTAGACCAGAAGCTCATATTGGCAGCCAGGGATACAGTGAAAGTTCAAGATGTTCACAGACTACCCAAAATATTCATTCAAAATCATTCATAGTTTATTCATTATTATTTTTGTAATATTTTTATCCAAAATGCTACTTGTTTATAAACAATTTTTATACACAGTGTCTATATTTTTTCACGGACAAGACCTGAACCCTACATCTTTCTATTACACAGAACTCCTTGAACTATCTCAATGGTCTGGAAGAGTACCTTAGCACAGAGCACTGCCTCCATCCCTCCACAGACTGCTTAAAGAACACTATATTGTTCAGATACTAAACCCAAGTGTGAAACAATAAGGAAAAAATCATATTCACGACTGACAAATTATTTTCTCATTGCTATGAACATAGTGCTGACAAGAAACAACTTAAGAAAGATGATAGGAGTTTGGGGGCTTACATTCTGAGAATACAGGGTTCCTGGTGATGAGAAAATTATAGCACCAGGAAACAGCTGGATATATTACATCCACAGTAAGAAAGCAGAGGGAAAGCAGGAAGTTGGGTGAGGCAACAAAACCTCAGGCTTCATTCCCTGTCTCATGTTTCTATAGACAGGGTCCACCTCTTACAGTTTCTACAGCTTTCCAAAATAATGTCACCTGCTCAAAATGAAGTGTTTCAACATGTGAGGCCACAGGAAGCATTTCACATTCAGCACACAATAACTGGGCACCTGGATACAATATGTGTAAACACAGAACCAGGCCAGAAGATGATGTGAAGGAAGCTGTGGAGGAATATTTTACCTACAGAGTAATAAAAACAGGAACAGGGAACTTGCCACCAGAAACAATGTGGGAGAGAAAAGAGTAGTCAACTATCTAAATCATTAAGACAACACACACACACACACAGAGAGAGAGAGAGAGAGAGAGAGAGAGAGAGAGAATTTATATCTAGTAAAGGTATCCTTTAAATGTAAATATTCTCAAACTGAGAAAGTTTGCTATGAATAACATACATTAGGTAATCATTGTACATGAATGACTGTTATATTTGGAATTGATGCAATAAAGAACACAAGGCAATAAGAACTAAATAAGAAACAAACTTTCTATACTGCATGGAAAGAGTAAAATGTTATTTGAAAGAGAACACAGATGATACAGAATATATAATTGAAATTCTGAGAAGTGACTAACCTTTTTTTTAACTATATGATAAAGACAAGGGGAAAAGGGATATAAAATCTCAGATGCAAACAGATAATGTAGAAAAGGAAAACATGAGTGAATGCAAAAATTACAGTGTATAAATATGCTACACAATAAATGGATTAATGGATAAGTTGTTGATGGTAGATAGTAGTTAAAATTTTTATATCAAGTTAGAGAAACAGTTATAATTGAGTAGAAATAGTAAGACCTCAGTGTGTTTTTTTATTAAAAACTCACATAAAATATAAATGTGAAGACTGGTATGTGAAAAAGAAAGGAAAATGACACCATGTTAACACTAATTAAAAGAAAAATGATTTTACTTTATAAATTCAAACAAATAGTGTTAAAAATCATCCGGGATACAGAGAATATTTCACAATGATGTAATTGTCAAAACTAAAGGATTACATATGGCTGAAATGATTTTTACTATAAATGTGTTCAAGAGTATCGTGCAAAAAGGTGAGGTAAAATACATTAAACAAAAACAAATTAGTCAACCTGGCTATTATAATAAGAGACAAGAAGAGTACTTTTTCAGTTACTATATTCCTACATTTGAAATTGATGGTGGCTCCTTCTCTTCTCAGTGTCAGCTAAGGATTTTAAATTATGTATTCACTATACAGATGTTCAATTGCAGGCATTCAGATGGACAGATGATCTATCTTGAAAGAATTTAATATTTAAATTTGGGACAACCAAGACTTCTCCATTGGCTAGCTTTCACAGTGCTAAATGGTACTATGATTTCTGCTAGGAAAGAAAAGTCATCAACAATCTTACCCAATGATCGTCTGTATGCTGCACAACCAAATTACTAGGAAAGATGGTTCCATTGCAATAGCATTATTTTTATGGGGATAATCAACCATTTCCTTACTGGATTTGAAACCTACTCTACGAGGACAGAATTCCTGCCTGGTGCTGGAAACCTGGGCAAAAGCCTTTGTTTGGGGAAGGGGAATTTAATTACTAGAGAGAACTTAGTATTGATGTTTTGTAGAATGGACATGATGTACCTATAACACTATATTCTAAATATTTATATGTATGCCCATAGACTTGCTCTCCTCTCATCTTTGATAAGAGAATCCTCATTTTGCAATGCATGATGGTTACTTAACAGAACCATAGCTGAGAGAAGTACTGATAATAAGTAACTACTGAATGTTCAGTCATAAAAGGGATATTTATGTTACTTCCTTCGAAGCTCAGGAACCATCACAGAAGAGGGGCAGACAGGATGTAAGAGCCTTTGCAAGAATGATTTGATAAGGATGCAATACAACATTATCTTTGGAACATGACATGACCATACTTAAAAATGAAATGTCAAGTTTTGACCTCTTGCTACCAACCGACATAAACTGTTTAGGATAATTAAGAAACGGAAACTAATAGTCATGAAAACGTGTCATTTTGTTACTATGACAGTCTATCACAGTTATTTTCTAAGCTACTCAGAAATCAAGTTGCTAAGAGACAAGCAATATTTGTTTATATAAATATAAGAGATAGATAGGGCATCTTCAAAAACCTCAGGAGATCTGCAGAATATGGCATTCAAAGATGTTTTCTTAAGATTTTTTGATATCGAGATATGTCAGCTCCTGACAGCACCCCCTATTCTATTCCAAGTAGAAGATGAGCATCGAAGAATCTCCAGTGGGAGATGATTGAATTGGTGGTAAGCCATTCTCTTGGCAAGAAAAACCACTTGCTTCAACTGTAGACAGACTTCTGTCCAAAAAGGACAAAACTTGGAAGCAGATAAGTCGACAGCCTAGCTCTGCCAAGACAGGGTAGGTAAGTCCTTCATGATTCCTGCTCTACAATCAATGTCTGTCAGAGAAACGGGACCAAATGGCTGAAGATTGATGCTGTAATGTATGGAGAGAAAATGGGAACTGTCCAGGCAGCCACTGGTATGTCATTTCTTAGTTTTGGAAGATGCAGGTCCTGCACTTCCTATATAATCAGATATATTTATCCCTTTCAGGTCTCTGAGGTGGTTGAAGAATAGATAGCTAGAGTCTCATAGTTAAATTTTGAGTTGTTTAGGAATCAAGAGGGTGTTCTGGATCTAAGAAGATATTTTTAAAATTGTGATGCAAGTTAGTATGAAAGCTGAGTTAGATATAGAACTTTAAACTCATGGAGATGGTTAGATAGTAGAATGTTAAAGTCAGGTGCCAAATACATATGGACTGGACATTGGGAATGTATGCTAAGCCATATAAGTCTTATAATTGTGGCCTATTTATTTCTGTTGTTTTGTATTGTATTTATAGTTATAAGAAAAAGAACCATTTTTTGGACTGAAAGGAAGAGCTTTTGGGGGGAAAAAGAAATATCTTAAACTAAAAATAAATAAATAAATAAATAAATAAATAAAAAGAAGGGAAGAGGATGGGGGGTTGAGGAGGAGGAGGGTGGAAGGTTGGGACTGGAGGGGGGAGTAGGGAGGGGATTGTGATTGAGATGTAACTTGAAGAAATAAAAAATAAATTATTAAAAAAAAAGGATGCAATACAACATTATCTTTGGAACATGACATGACCATTGAACTCTTGAACTCACAGCAGCTGTGGCACCTGTACAATGCCTACACAAGATTTGGTTTGTCACCATTCAGTCATGGTTAGAGGAGAATGCACAAGGCTTTGCCCCTCCCTGAGGAATTAATTTCTGGTTGCTGTGGGAAGGGTAGGCTTTTCTTCAGTGGTATAGGCACTAGAAAACTGCTCATGGTCCAGTAAATATCTTCCTGCCCATCTTCATACAAACAATCCTAATTAAATTCAGTGGGCCACAAAAAGAAAAAAAAATATGTGAGAGTAAGAGGAGAAATAGTTGAGAAAATCATTTGGAGAGGGACAAGAAGAGAAAATGGTAGGTCAATATATATATATATATATGTGTATGTATATATATATATATATGTATATATATGTTATAAATTGTCTAATAATTTAGTTAAAATCTAACCTCATGTTTAATGTAAAAATGATCTAAGTAGACATTTACTAAAAGAAGATATATAAATGAAAGTAGGAAAATAAAAACATGATCAACTTTACCAATCAAATGAGAAATATAAAGGAAAATCACCATAATATCCATTAAGATGTCATTTCCAGAACAAGACAAAACAAAAAACAAAGTACAAGTGCTGTTTATAATATGGAGAAATTATAAACTGCTGTTTGCTTTATAAAATTTTTTGACAAGCATCGATTCAATAAAAATGGAATTACTATATTATTCTGCAATCCCATTTCTTTGTATATATTAAAAAGATTTTGAAAGCAAAAACTTGGGAAAGAAATTCACACCTATGTTTTTGGTGATTATTCATAGTACTCAAGTGGAAGAAGCATAGTTGTCTATCAATGAATAAATTGAAGAAAATAATTTATGTGTACCTAGTGAAGTAGTTTTTCTTTCTTTTTTTTTCTCTTACTGCTTCGACAAAATGCCTGTCTAAAGCAACTTAAAGAAGGATTTATTTTGGCTCAGAGTTTGAAAGAATACAGTTTGTCGTGACAGAGGGGAAGAGGCATGGAGCAGTTAATCACATGGTAGCCACAGTTAGACGGGCAAGAACAAGAAATGCTGGTGTGCAGTTTTTCTTTCTTTTCTTTCTTCTCTCTTTCCCCCCTCCCTTCTTTCTCTTTCTTTCTTTCTTTCTTTCTTTCTTTCTTTCTTTCTTTCTTTCTTTCTTTC
>CAJQZJ010032395.1:1770608-1784106 GCA_907164525.1 Lophiomys imhausi | reverse complement strand
TTCTTTCTTTCTTTCTTTCTTTCTTTCTTTCTTTCTTTCTTTCTTTCATGCAGCATTTCTTTCTCTCGTTCTGTTTTAGTAAACTAAGCTTCTCTTCTTGCAAATTAATTTATGTTATTGAAAATTATCAGACTGAAACCCAGGGCTTCCCACAAGCTAGGCAATGGTTCTGTCACATGTTAAATGATAATCTTTATTATTAAAGATAATCTATTTTTAATGGAGGATTCTATTTACTGCTTTCAATATTGGCTGTACTTAAAAAACAAATTCTATACTGTTTTTAGTCCAGTTTTAATTTACATTAAGAGTTGATAATTTCTTGGCATTCTAGAAAATTCTGAAGAATACATTCAAAATTAGTCTATTTGAGAATTTAATATCTCAATAGAAACTTATCAACAGAGAAATATAAGCAGTAAAGTATTTCAATTCCATATTATAATTTATTCACAAAAATAATTTAATATCCTTCTGTTTTAGTATTTTGCATTTTTTCCTTTACATTTTTCACTACAAATCTTTTTGTGTTTCTATCACCATTCCCTTGCTTTATTTTCACTGATTTTGGTGATAAAACCTGTCCAGCACACCTTTTCATCCACCTTGCTTTTGTGAGACAAATTGGTCTGGATCTCACCACATATGTTAGATTGGCTAGCCAGTGAACCCCAGACACTCATCCATTTCTGCCTCCACTACCATAGGGTGACTTACCACTGTTTTAAGTGGATAATAGGGAACAAACTCAGGTACTCATGCTTACAGGGAAATCACATTGCTAACGGAGATATCCTGCACTATTTCCACTGATCGGTAATTTGGACGTGAAAAAGTTATTCTCAAGTGTCACTTGTTCAGTCCTATAGTCTCATGTAAATATCTCTAGCCTATTTCTTTTAAAAATTGCATTCATACTCTGATAATCATCCCAAAATATTTTTATGACTGACATCTCAGTTACAGTTATCTATTCTTTTATTTCAAAGGTAAAAGTATGCTAAATGTTGTTTTCTCCAATAAATCTGATCTACACTACTGTACCATTACCCAGTAGCATCATCCTTCTTGATTACTTTTGGTCAAAGTTTCAATATAGCCCATCATCATTCTCCAGATCTCATGCCAAGATTTTCATATTCAAGTTATATGCCAGTTTTAACACAACAGTATATGCAAACATTGTTAGCACTCATATTTTTTTGCTGTTTAAATGACAACTGTCTATATTTTTCCTACTCATCATCCTTGATGTCAAGATATAGTTCCTTAGTAAGAATGATTATTTTCAAAAATTTAGAGCTAGTAATTTCCTAGTTAAATTCTTCCATTGGTTCTGAACACACTGAGAAATAAACATTCTTACAATGTCTTTTCAGGCTTCTATTACTGTTTCTGTGGTTGCAGAAAAGGCCTCCCCTTCCAGATCCACTGGAGATTTGCCTGCTTGCTGCTCAGGAATGTTGTTTAACACGTAGCCCTGACACTGACTATTGTTGTTCCTTGATTTTCTCTACTTAGTAACAAGCAATTTATGTTAATAAAATTATATTAATCATGTTTTGATTAAAAATATAATGTGCCCAAAAAATAGCATGCAAAACATCAGAGCACAAGTTGTCAACCTGTGGGTCACAACCCCTTTGGGAATTGAACTTTCTTAGTGGATACATAAGACCATTGGAAATCACTGATATTATATTATGATTCATATCAGTAGAAAAATTGCAGTTATGAAGTAGAAAGAAAAAATAATTTTATTTTATTTTTTTGGATGAAACAGAGTTTAATAGATAAGCTGCAACATTTCATAGGTCCAACATTGATCCTCATGCACTTGCAATGATTCTTAGATTCTGTATAATGTCTAATACAATGTCAATATTCTACAAAAAGTTACACCATATTGTGAGAAAAGTCTGTACACATTTAGGAAAGATACAGCCTTTTCTCTTCTTTAATAGTTTCTTGATGTACTTGGTTGGATTCGTGGCTGTAGATAGTTTTGAAGTAACCATTTTGTTATCATCATAAAGATACAGATATAGAAGACCTTAAACACTAAACATTCTTCTAATAAACTTTTGCTGTTGTTGTTGTTATTTTACCTTTTTTATAATTTATTTTTTATTTCTTCAAGTTACATCTCAGTCACATCCCTTCCCTACTCCCCCCTCCTGTCCCACCCTTCCACCCTCTTCCCCCAAACAGCTCCCCCTTTCAGTCCAACAAACGGTTCTTTCTTTTATAACAGTAAATACAATTAAAAAACAACTGAAATAAATATGCCACAATTATGAGAGTTATATGGCTTAGCATACATTCCCAATGTCCAGTCCATATGTATTTGGCCCTTGACCTTAACATTCTACTATCTAACCATCTCCATGAGTTTAAGTTCTATATCTGACTCAGCTTTCATACTAACTTGCATCACAATTTTAAAAATATCTTCTTAGATCCAGAACACCCTCTTGATTCCTAAACAACTCAAAATTTAACTATGAGACTCTAGCTATCTATTCTTCAACCACCTCAGAGACCTGAGAGGGATAAATATATCTGATTATATAGGAAGTGCAGGGCCTGCATCTTCCAAAACTAAGAAATGACATATCAGTGGCTGCATGGACAGTTCCCATTTTCTCTCCATGCATTACAGCATCAATCTTCAGCCATTTGGTCCCGTTTCACTGACAGACATTGATTGTAGAGCAGGGGTTATGAAGGACTTACCTACCCTGTCTTGGCAGAGCTAGGCTGTCGACTTACCTGCTTCCAGGTTTTGTCCTTTGTGGACAGCAGTCTGTCTACATTTGAAGCAAGTGGTTTTTCTTGCCAAGAGATAGGCTTGCCACTAATTCAACCATCTCATACTGGAGATTCTTCGATGCTCACCTTCTACTTGGAGTAGAAAAGGGGGTGCTGTCAGGAGCTGACATGTCTCGATATCAAAAAAAATCTTAATCTAAGAAAACGTCTTTGAATGGCATATTCTGCAGATCTCTTGTGGTTTTTGAAGACACCCTATTTATCTCTTGTATTTAGATAAGCAAGTGTTGCTTGTCTCTTAACAACTTGATTTCTGAGTAGCTTAGAGAATATCTGTGATAGACTGTCATAGTAGCTAACAAAATGTCACACTTGCATGACAATGAGTTTGCATTTTTTAATCATCCTAAACAATCTAAGACAGTTGGTATCAAGAGGCCAAAGCTTCACATTTCATTTTTAAGCATTACTTGGTACAATACCTTAAGAAGCGTTACCCTTAATTTTGTATCAATATACAAAGATCAATACGTATGTATCCCAATAAAATCTTAATTTTGCATCAATATACAAGGGTCAATACCATTGTGGCCAAATATAATCTTTTTTTTTTTATAACATTTTTTTTTAAAGATTTTATTATTTATTATGTATACAGTATTCTGTCTGCAGGTATATCTACAGGCCAGAAGAGGGCACCAGATTTCATTATGGATGGTTGTGAGCCACCATGTGGTTGCTGGGAATTGAACTCATGACCTCTGGAAGAGCAGCCAGTGCTCTTAACCGCTGAGCCATCTCTCCAGCCCCGGCCAAATATAATCTTAATTCTGTATCAATATACAAAGATCAATACCGATGTACCGCAAAACAATCTTAATTGTGCCTTCATAAACAATGATCAATACCACTTTAGCCAAATATAATATTAATTTTGCATCAATATACAAAGGTATAAGGGCATATTCAATAATATGTCCTTTTTTTCTTGATCTTTCCTATACTATGTCTATGTCCCATTTTTCTCAAGTCTGTTCACTCCTTCATAGGAGAGAAAGAAGGATACAGAAAAGAAAAATAGAGAAGTCCCTGGGTCCAACCTCCAAAACCCATTTAACAAGACCACTTAGCAGCTTGTAGTCTCTACCCCTAAATAACAAAATTTTCTGTTATCCATCAAATACCAAAAAGGGGGAGGGGGAGAACACCCTCCCCACCTTCTGGTCATGGAACGTTGCTCTCTTAAAATGACTTCCTGCTGATTTGGGAAGTAGTAAACCTGTTTGGGGCCCAAATAAAAATGGAAAAAATAGTTAAAAAGGTTAATAGAATCATTGATGTTCAGTCCTTTTGTGCTCAGCTGTTTAGAAATCCTAAGAAGTTTGTAGACAGAAGCTGATCTTCAGGGCTTTACTGAATGAAGTTCTGGCTGGGGCAGTCTGTGGAGCTGAATGATCTCAATGATTTTGAGTTGTTGTGGTTGTAGACTTTTGAGGAAACAGCTATTGAGGAATTCTACAAGGCTGGATCATCTGGGCAACTCATATTCTTTGGTGTCTGATTTGTTTTCTGCTGAGATTTCCATTGTCCAGTTGTCCCTGGATTTCTTGAATGGATGTTTTAAATCTCCTGGAAAGATAAGAACAGAGCCCTGCCCTATTCCTAACCCTGGGACACTTACCTTTTTTTGGGGGGGGGTCAGGTAATATTTCTCCTGAAGCAAATTTGGTTTTTGGACTATATATAAAGTATTATCTTTCAATCTGGATTAAAGAAGAGATCATTTTGTTATTTTGGAGCTAAACAAACCTTTAGTGTATATATTTTGAGATCTCAAAGGACAATTTGTTTGTATTGAGCAGGCCTTTTGTAAGTAGCTTTTAAACTTAAATCCTTCCAAATCCTATGTGTCTGTCTCTTTATTCTAAGTATTGGGATCAAAGACCTGTGGTTCCCATCTGAAGGGATTAAAGATGTGCTCCACCACCCCTGATCGAAGTTTTTCTCTATTTAGAGCTTGTTTTGTATCAGGCTGACCCTGAGCTCTGAGATCTGCCTGTTTCCGTCTCTAGTGTGTTGGGATTAAGGGTGTATTCTTCTTGAATGATGGGATTAAGGGTGTGCACCATCACCAACCTGTTCCTTGTAACTCTAGAATTTATAAAACAACTGACTATAGTGATCCTCCCATCTCTGCTGAAGTTAAAGGCATGGGCTAACACAACACATATCATGCATTTTGCATTAGCTCTAAGTTTTTCCGATTCTTGGAGGTTTACAAAACCAGGTTGAACAGCTGTAACATTTAATTTATTTACAGTGTTTTAAACCTGTTTCCTGCTTTTTTTAATTAATAAATTTATTTATTTGTTGCTTCAGGTTACATCTTCATCATATTGTCCTCTTTCCCCCTTTGCCAGGCCGCCCTCCCATCCTCTACCCCCTAATCCTTCCCTCTTGCTCCTCTGGAGTGGAGTATCCCTACATAACAACAGTCCCTCGCCCAAGTTCAGAAGTGATAAGAATGCCAAGAGCCACTTCATACAGTGGGAGTCTACAAGGCAGTACCACCAGTTAAAGGTGTCTCCTTGCTAGGAAGGGAAAACTAAAAAACAGACAAACAAACACACAAACCAACAAGAACAAACAACAACAACAACAAAAAGAAAGAAACAAGGAGAAAGAAGAGAAAAAAAAAGTCTATGTCCATGTTCCCTTTGGTGTGCTGGTTGTAGTACAGATATCCTGTACTATATAGCTAAAATCCTAGTATAAGTGAATAGATGCCATGTGCATCCTTCTGAGTCTGGGTTAGCTCACTCAGGATGAGCTTCTCTAGCTCCATCCATTTGGCTGCAAATGGCATAATTTCATTGTTTCTGATAGCTGAGTAATATTCCATTGTATAGATGTACTACAGTTTTTTAATCCATTCTTCAGTTGAGGGACATCTGGGTTGTTTTCAGTTTCTAGCTATTACAAATAAGACTGCTATGAACATAGATGAGCAGACTTCCCTATGATTCCGTGAGGAGTCATTTGGATGTATACCCAGAAGTGGTATGGCTGGGTCCTGAGGCAAAGCTATTCCAAGATTTCTAAGATATCGCCATACTGACCTCCATAGTGGTTGCACAAGCCTGCACTCCCACCAGCAATGGAGGAGGGTTTCCCTTTCTCCACACCCTCACCAGCATGTGATGTCATTTGAGCTCTTGATCTTAGCCATTCTGACAGGTGTGAGATGGAATCTCAGAGTCGTCTTGAATTGCATTTCTCTGATGATTAAGGATGTTGAGCATTTCTTCAGGTGTCTCTCGGCCATTAGGGATTCTTCCTTTGTGAATTCTCTATTTAGCTCCATCCCCCATTTTTTGATTGGATTATTTAGTTTCTGGCATTTATTTTCTTAAGTTCTTTGTAGATTTTGGATATTAGCCCTCTGTCAGATGTGGGGTTGATGAAGATATTCTCCCAGTCTGTAGGCTGCCATTTTGTACGAATGACAGTGTCTTTAGCCTTACAGAAGCTTTTCAGTTTCCTGAGGTCCCATTTATTGACTGTTGGTCTCAGGTCCTGAGCTGTTGGTGTTCTGTTCAAGAAGTTGTCACCTGTGCCAATGAGTTCAAGAGTTTTTCCCACTTTTATTTCTAGTAGATTTAGTGTGACTGGCCTTATGTTAAGGTCTTTGATCCACTTGGATTTAAGTTTTGTACAAGGTGATAAGTATGGGTCTAATTTCATTCTTTTGTAAGTGGACATCCAGTTGGACCAGCACCATTTACTGAAGATGTCGTCCTTCTTCCATTGTGCGGTTTTGGCTTCTTCCTCAAAAATTAGGTGGCCATAGTTGTGTGGGTCCATTTCTGGGTCTTCAATTCGATTCCATTGATCTACTGGTCTGTTTCTATATCAATACCATGCTGTTTTTAGTATTATTGCTCTGTAGTACAGCTTGAAATCTGGGATGGTAATACCTCCAGATGTTTTTTTACTGTACAGGATTGATTTAGCTATTCTGGGTTTTTTGTTGTTCCATATGAAATCGAGAATAACTCTTTCCAGGTATATAAAGAATTGTGTTGGTATTTTGATAGGAATTGCATTGAATCTATATATTTCCTTTGGTAGGATGTCCATTTTTATTATGTTGATCCTACCTATCCATGAGCATGGGAGGTCTTTCCATCTTCTAAAGGCCTCTTCCATTTCTTTCTTCAGGGGCTTGAAGTTCTTGCTGTGAAGGTCCTTTACTTTCTTGGTTAGAGTTACCCCTAGGTATTTTATGTTGTTTGTGGCTATTGTGAAGGGGGTTGTTTCCCTTATTTCTTTCTCATTCCATTTGTTTGTTGTATATAGAAGGGATTCTGATTTTTTTGAGGTAATTTTGTATCCAGCCACCTTGCTGAAGGTGTTTATCAGCTGTAAGAGTTCTCTGGTGGAATTTTTGGGGTCGCTTAAGTATACACTCATATCGTCTGCAAATAGGGATAATTTGACTTCTTCATTTCCAATTTCTATCCCCTTGATCTCCTTTAGTTGTCTTATTGCTCGAGTAAGAACTTCAAGTACTATATTGAAGAGATATGTTGAAAGTGGACATCCTTGTCTTGTCCCTGAGTTTAGAGGAAATGCTTCAAGTTTCTCTCCATTTAACTTGATGCTGGCCACTGACTTGCTGTATATTGCCTTTATTATTTCTAAGTACTTTTCTTGTATGCCCGTTCTCTCCATAACTTTTAGCATGAAGGGGTGTTGGATTTTGTCAAATGCTTTTTCTGCATCTAGCGAGATTATCATGTGTTTTTTTTTCTTTCATCTTGTTTATATGGTGAATGACGTTGATAGAGTTTTGTATGTTGTACCAACCCTGCATTCCTGGGATGAAGCCTTGTTCATGGTTTATGATACTTTTGATGAGTTCTTGAATTCGGTTTGCTAGTATTTCATTAAGTATTTTTGCATCTATGTTCATGAGGGAGATTGATCTGAAGTTCTCTTTCTTTGTTGGGTCTTTGTGTGGTTTAGGAATCAGGGTGACTGTGGCCTCATAGAATGAGTTTGGCAGTGTTCTTTCTGATTCTATTTGGTGGTAGATTTCGAAGAGTATTGGTGTTAGCTCCTCTTTGAAGGTACGGTAGAATTCCGTGCTAAAGCCATCTGGCCGTGGGCTTTTTTTGGTTGGGAGATTTTTAATGACTGTTTCTATATCTTTAGGGGTTATTTGGCTGTTTAATCTGTTAATCTGATCTTGATTTAGTTTCGGTAGATGGAATGTGGAATCTATCGAGAAAATTGTCCATTTCACTTAGTTTTTCAAATTTGGTGGAATGTAGATTTTTAAAGTAGGACCCAAATATTCTCTGGATCTCCTCAATGTCTGTTGTTATTTCTCCCTTTTCATTTCTGACTTTGTTGATTTGGGTTTTTTCTCTCTGCCTTTTACATAATTTGGCTAGGGGTCTGTCTATTTTGTTGTTTTTCTAGAAGAACTAACTCTTGGTTTCATTGATTCTTTGTACAGTTCTTTTTGTTTCTATGTTGTTGATTTTAGCCCTAAGTTTGATGATTTCCTGCCTTCTGCTCTTCTTTGGAGTGTTTGTTTCTTTTTTTTTCCAATTTACCCAGTTTAGCTGTTAATTCACTAATGCAAGCTGTCACAATTTTCTTTTTGAAGGCACTTAGTTCTATGAACTTCCCTCGTAGCACAGCTTTCATTGTGTCCCATAGGTTTGGGTATACTGTGCCTTCATTTTCTTTGGATTTTAAAAAGTCTTTGATTTCCTTCTTTATTTCTTCCCTGACCCAGTAGTCATCCAGTAAAAAGTTGTTCAATTTACATGTGTGTGTAGCCTTTCTGTTGATTCTCTTGCTGTTGAAGACCAGCTTTATTCCATGGTGGTCTGATAAGATAAAAGGGGTTATTTCAATTTTCTTGTATCTGTTGAGACTATCTTTGTGTCCAACTATATGGTCTATTTTGGAGAAGGTTCTGTGAGGTGCTGAGAAGAACGTGTATTCCTTTGTGTTTGGGTGAAATGTTCTGTAGATATCTGTTAGGTCCATTTGGTTCATGAACTCTGTTAGACTCAATATTTCTCTGCTTGGTTTCAGTCTTGATGATCTGTCCATTGTTGTGAGTGGGGTGTTGAAGTCTCCCACTACTAATGTGTTGTAATCGATGTGCCATTTAAGTTTTAGAAGCATTTCTTTTACAAATGTAGGTGCCTTTGTATTTTTGGCATATATGTTCAATATTGAGATGTCCTCTTGAAGAATATTCCTTTTAACGAGTATATAATGCCCTTCTCTGTCTTTTTTTATTAACTTCAGTGGGAAGTCTCTTTTGTTTGATATTAGGATGGCTACTCCAGCTTGCTTCCTGGGTCCATATGCTTAGAAAACCTTTTCTCAGCCCTTTAGTCTGAGATAGTGTCTATCTTTTGATAGTGAGATGTGTTTCTTGTATGCAGCAAAAAGACGGGTCTTGCTTACAGATCCAATCTGTAAGCCTGTGTCTTTTATTGGGGAGTTGAGTCCATTGATGTTGGTGGATATTAGTGACCAGGGGTTGTTATTTCCCATTGGTTTGGTCTAGGTGATCATCCTGTGTCTCTTTTTGTTTAGTTGCTGTGGAGTTTTCTATTTCCTCTGTTTTCTTGGGTGTAGTTATCTTCTCTTGGTTGGGATTTTCCTTCTAGGATCTTCTTTAGGGCTAGGTTTGTGGGTAGATATTGTTTAAATTTGATTTTGTCATGGAACATCTCGTTTTCTCCATCTATGTTGATAAAGAGTTTTTCTTGGTGTAGTAGTCTGCCTGGGCACCTCTGTTCTCTCAGGACTTGTAAGACATATGTCCAGGCCTTCTAGCTTTTAAAGTTTCTGAGGAAAAGTCAGGTGTAATTCTGATGGGTCTGCCATTGTATGTGACTTGACCTTGTTCTTTTACAGCTTTTAATATTCTTTCTTTGTTCTGTACATTTGGCATTTCAATTATTATGTGATGAGAGGAGTTTCTTTTCTGATCTAATCTGTTTGGTGTTCTGTACGCCTCTTGGATTTTTATTGGCATCTCTTTGTTCAGGTTTGGGAAGTTTTCTTCTATGATTTTTTTTTTTTTTTTTGGTTTTTCGAGACAGGGTTTCTCTGAATATATCTTGTTGTCCTGGACTCGCTTTGTAGACCAGGCTGGCCTCGAACTCACAAAGATCCGCCTGCCTCTGCCTCGCAAGTGCTGGGATTAAAGGCGTGCGCCACCACCGCCCGGCTTCTTCTATGATTTTTTTTGAAGATATTTCCTGGACTTTGGAGTCGGGAGTCTTCTCTTTCTTCTATGTCTATAATTCTTAAGTTCCATCTTTTCATTGAATCCTTGATTTCTTGGATGTTGTGGGTGAGAGATTTTTTAGCTTTCTCATTTTCTTTGTACTGATTTCTTCCATCGAATCTTCTATGCCTGAGATCCTGTCTTCCATCTCTTGCATCCTATTTTTGATACTCACATCCACAGTTCCTGTTCTCTTCCCTTGATCCTCCATTTCCTCTTTTAACTCTGACTATGTTTTCTTTATTGTTTCCATTTCCATTTTCATGTCTTGAATGTTTTTATTCATTTTGTACATTTCCTGCTCCAGTTTGCTTGTCTTTTCCTGGAAATCTTTCATTGCCCAACCTTTTCTTGTTCAAGTTGAGTCACCTTGGCTTGGAGCTCTTTAATTGTGTTATTTGTTGTTTTCAGTTGTAAAACTGTGGCTTCTTTGAATTCCTTCATAGATTTAAGTTCTTCTTGAAGGGACTCTATCACTTCCCATAATGTAGAATTGTCATAATTTTCGTGTGTTTCTGCTGTTGTGAGGTTGTCAGAAATGGATGAACTAGGATAGGTTTGCATTGTTGGAGGATCCACAGGGGGAGCTTTGGTGTAGCACTCAAATTGCTTGGCGATCTGTTGTTGCTTACAGTTGGATCTCAGGGTCACTGTGTTTCTAATAGCCTGAAGCACTGTGAGCTGATGCACCCTATTCCCAGGTAATGAGGAATGGCCCGGGATTGTTTCACTGCTCCCAAGTCAGACTTCTCTATGTTGCACACTGAGTGATCAGCCTGTAGTGGTTCTGATGGTATGGACCTGTTTGCCCAGGCACAGATTCTGTGGACTCTGGTTGTCCCCAAGGAGTCTGAGAGGGCCCAACTCCACACCTAATATGTCTGGGTTTTCCAGAATACTACTATGATCCCCCTGGCTTCTGGCTTCCACGTTTTGGAGCCCTCAGCCTCTGTGTGCCTCCGCAGAGAGCCCAGCCTCTGTGCACGCCTCTGTGCAAGCCCCTGCCACTTCACTGTGCGCACTTCTGCCCGGCTCCGTCGCTACGGCGAGTGCCTCTGCCTTGCCCCCCACGACGCCAAGGCTCACATGTGTCCACAACCTTTTCTAGATAGGTGGAGGGCTCACGTGGGGAGTGCAGGAACCAGTAGATTAGTGAGTGATCCCGTGTGGGGTCCGAATCTGCAGCGAATCTGCAGCTGTCACTGCTGCAGACCTCCCACCATTTACCTTGTTGCTACCGTTGCTAAGACTCACACGGGTCTGGCTCTGCAACGTTTTCTATATAGCTATAAGGTCCACGTGAGGTGTGGGATGGCCAGTAGGCTAGTGAGTGCTCCCATATAGAGTCTGAATCTGCCTGTTGGGTACTAGAGTAGATCTTACCAGGCGTCTCTCCCGATGGGAGTTCCCGATTCCCGGATTCAGTGGCTTCCATGTCCAAGAGAGGTGGGGGGGAGAGCCTTGCCCAGGGACTCCTAACAGTCCCTTGGGAGCTGGGCGTGACCCCGGCAGGTCTAGTCCCTACGATTTTTGTACAGAGTCCAATAACTCTGTGCTTTTTATGGCTGTCTTCCCGAAGCTCAGAATGCGTCAGTGCAGGCTGCTGCCATCTTGGATCCTGAAAAATAATTTTATGGTTGTGGGTGTCACCACAACAAGAGGAGCTGTATTAATGGATCACGGCATTGGAAGGTTGCAAATCAGTGCATTAAAATATGAGAAAAGAGGTCAAATGAAGAGAAACTTCTCAGCAATGTGGGAGAGAGCTAGAAACAGTAAGAGGGACTTACTAGTATCAGTGAAAGAGTTCATACCTGACCTATTTAAAAAAAAATCCAATTTATACCATCCTTAACCATGGTAATTCTCATTCATTCTTAGAGAAATCTCTTAAGTAGATGGAAGTGACAGTGTTTCTGAATATATGTGATTATTACACAAGAAATAATCTGAAAGAAACAACAAGCACTATGTATGGAAGTTATGAAAAAAACAAGTTAATTTACAGAACAAATAATCTGGTAGAAGGTATGGTCCTCAACAGCCTAAAAACTACTGTGAGAAAAGAAAGAGAGCTATATATTTAGAGCTATAAATTTTATATGAAACTAACTAAACTCTGAATATTTCTTGTTTAAGAAACTGTGAATCCATACCCCACATCTGACAGAGGGCTAATAATCAAAATTTACAAAGAACTCAAGAAATTAATTGCCAACAAACAACTTAATCCAATGAAAAAAATGGGGAACAGACCTAAATAGAAAATTCACAAAGGAGGAATCTCTAATAGCTGAGAGACACTTGAAGAAATTCTCAGCACCCTTAATCATCAGTGAAATGCAACTTAAGATGACTCTGAGATTTCATCTCACACCTGTCAGAATAGCTAACATCAAAAACTCAAATGACAGCACATGATGGCGAGGTTGTGGAGAAAGGGGAACACTCTTCCATTGCTGGAGGGAGTGCAAGCTTGTAAAACTACTATGGAAATCAGTCTGGTGATATCTTAGAAAACTTGGAACAGCTTTACCTCAAGACCTAGCCATACCACTTCTGGGTATACATCAAAATGATTCCTCACCAAATCACAAGGAAGTTTCCTCATCTATGTTCATAGCAGCCTTATTTGTAATAGCTAGAAACTGGAAACAACCCAGATGTCCCTCAAGTGAGGAATGAATAAAAAAACTGTGGTACATCTACACAATGGAATACTATTCAGCCATCAGAAACAACAAAATCCTGCAATGTGCAGCCAAATGGATGGAACTAAAGAATTTTATCCTGAGTGAGCTAACCCAGACTCAGAAAGATGCACATGGCTTCTATTCACTATAGTCAGATTTTAGCCATATAGTATTGGATAACTATACTACAATGAATGCACCAAAGGAAACAGGAACATAGACTTTGTTACCTGTTGGTGCGACATTTTGCCCTAGTGGTGCTGTCACCTACAGTGCAAATCACTAGAAAAGAATAAAGTATCAGGACTGAGTGAATCCTATTCCATTGAGACCATGGACCACAGTCTCATTAGGGGAAAATAGTCAACAAATGGGGGGGGGGGGATATAGAGTTAGGCGGCAGGAGGGTGGGACCCTAAGGAGAGGAGGGAAGGGTCTATGATCGGAACATAAAACAAATAAACAAACTTAATAAACTTGAAATTAATAAAGTAGTTGAACTCTCATTGTAAACATCAAGTTTTATGTTACTGCTGAGTGATGTTTATGACATGACAACATGTAAGAACCCTCATTCTTGAATGGCATGAATGTCAAGAAGCCAGAATGTTCTAAATGGCACATGGTTTGTTTTTTACTCTGTTTTGGTTTTGTTTTTTTGTTTAGTTTTTTTTTTTTTTTTTTTTTTTTTTTTTTTTTTTTTTTT
>CAJQZJ010032395.1:1741004-1765295 GCA_907164525.1 Lophiomys imhausi | reverse complement strand
GTGTGTGTGTGTGTGTGTGTGTGTGTGTGTGTGTGTGTGTGTTTGTGTTTGTGTGTGTGTTCCAGCATGCCCACAAAGGCCAGAAGTGAGTGTCAGATCACCTGGAAATAGAGTCACAGTCAACTGTGAGCTGCCCAATCTGGGTACTGGTACCAACACATTTCCTCTGGAAAAGCAGTACTTTGAACCAGTAAGATATCCCTCTAGCACTGCTAGTTTTTTAAATAAACATTTAAAGTATATTTTAGTGAAAATGATAACATAGAATGTAAAAGTAAAGTAGAATTTGTGCCTTAGCACAAATTTAAAGAAAAAAAAATCCATAAAGTTCTAAATGGTGATGATAAAATGTTAATTAAAATCTCCTGAGGAGAGGTGAGAGGGAGGAACTGGTGAGAGGAGGGAGGAGAAGCTGCATTCTGGATGTAAAATAAATAAGCTAATTAATAAAAATAAAATAAAATTATTTATGTGCATATTTCAACAATTAAGTGGCTTAAAGCAACTTGTGTTTGAAATCACACAGATCTAAACTTTCCAACTTTTAATGAATGTAAGTGAATGGAAATTACCTCATGCTGAGTCTCCATCACTTAGGAACTGTGCTAATTCTGGACAAACATTGTATGTTTGCATAATAGGCTATTTGCTTACTTTTATTCAGGTGGGATAGAATACAAATAATTAGGGAAACTATATATTATGATTTTATATTAAAATTATTCATAGTTAGAAAATTTCAATAAGGCAAATAGAAATACAGCCCTTGATGTAGGATGAGGTCCTGGGTTTAATCCACACCATATTAAAAAACAAACAAACAAACAAAAAACCAGAATAAGGATTTTACTAAGACATGTGTGATTTTAGGAATATATAATTTGAAGTTCATTTTCCAAAGAGATAGTAAAGCACCTAGTCTTAAGCTACAAATATTGAAATTGATGTAGCAGAAATGGTAAGTGAGATGTAAGATTCTTCAAAGTAGTATATTCTCTTCTAAAATCCTTGACTATACTCCGCTGAGACAGGTGGCTAGGTTCTTAATAGATAACATGTTCTCTTTCCTGTTTAGAAGTATTAAGTTCACTTATACAACTCTTGGTTATCAGAAACATATGAAAGCCACTATTGTACCTTTATGGATATCTTGCCAAGCTGGCCAATATTATGGTATATGTGTCACAGCTGGGTAGGACTACTAATTTTTTTCTTGACCTTGGTAGTGTATCTAGTACTATCTGGCACTATGTTAGCAAGACAACAAGGAGGCTTTCAGATTAGATCCAGCTTTAATCATCTAAGCCCTGTGTCCTAAAAGTGTAGTGTCTTTAGCAATAAGGACTTACCTTTAACCTGTCAGAGACATGGCAGGCTACAGGAATAGTTTATAATGTCTTAGGAATCACTTGGTCTACCCTGATTGACCACTCAAAAGGTTTATCATACTTAATAATGGAGTTTTTGTTATTCTATGGTTTATATGGGGGAGGATTGTTAGCCAAAGTGTCATAACTTTATAACTTTAAATATATTTATATATTTTCATAACATAAAATATTTTTATATGTATGTATAAGCATTTACTTTTATATATTGTATGTAATATTTAGCTATCACCTCTCTGAAGTCACAACATTGTTAACAAAGATATTTATTACTAAATATAAACTTACATTAGGCTAGCGGAGTAGCCAGTGGAAGTCTGGTGTGAAGCCTGTAGGCTTGGGAGGTCTGACTCACCTTAGTTGGAGGCCTGACCTGTTTGGGGATAAGGCCAGGGACCAAAGATGGCCCTTTACCCAATAATTAAATGCACCAAGACCTTTTAATGTTTCAACACTTAGGCCTTAGCTGGGGAGACTCTCAACTAGCTAATCTATGTTAACCTAACTACCTACTTCTAACCAGCCATGTGGCTTTCTGTATTTTCAGAGCTTACTCCAAGACATCCTGCTGCTTCAGAGTTCTGGCAGGGAGACAGGAGCTTCTTCTGTTTCTTCCCAAATTTCCTTAGTTAGTCCCTGGAGGTTCTGCTTTCCTATTCTTTCTCTGCCCAGATAAATGGCCATCAGCAACTTTTATTATTCAATTAGACAGTGCCTCTCAAAGGACAAAGGACAGTACAAGACCTTTCTCCAACACTTTTCATGTAAGAAACTTCGTGCTACAGCAAACTGAAATCATTACAAAAATCTATAGCTAGACAAAATACAAAGATCAGTGGATTGTGATGCTTGAAGTTCCAATGGGTACATCCACAGCAAAACACCTGAGTCTATTGTTCAGGTAGCATTACAGAACTGGATCAGAATGTTTTGAGGAGTCAGCTGATGCCAGGAAGGCTGGGGTGTGACTGCCTCTCTTAGAAATAGTTGCATAAACAAGAACTCAAAACAACACTATCAATAGACATGCTAAAGCAGAAGGGGTACAACCTAAGGAGGTCCTTCATTTAGACAAAATTACAGGAAGCTCCAGGAATGCTGGGGGTGAGAAATTAGCCTTTCTTTCTTTCTTTCTTTCTTTCTTTCTTTCTTTCATTCTTTCTTTCCTTTTTTTTTTTTTTTTGTGTGTGTGTGTGTGTGTGTGTGTGTGTGTGTGTGTGTGTGTGTTTCCAGAGCTGAAGCTTCAGCAATAGCTTGCTGGTAATGCTTTTTTGTATGTTTATTTATTACTTCAGGTTACATCTCCATCACAGTGCCCTCTTTCCACCCCTCCCAGTCCCGCCCTCCCACGATCTACCCCCTATCTTTTCCAACCCACTCCTCCTGAGTGGAGGGTCCCTACATATTAGTCCCCTGCCCCAGTTCAGCAGTCATATGAGAGCCAAGAGCCTCCTCATACACTGAGGTCCTACAAGACAGCACTACTAGGGCAAAGTGTCTCATTGGCAGGTAACAAAGTCTATGTTCCTTTTCCTTTTGGTGCATTGGTAGTAGTATAGTTATCCTGTACTATATGGCTAAAACCCAATTATAAGTGAATAGATGCCATATGCATCTTTCTGAGTCTGGGCTAGCTCACTCAGGATGAAATTCTTTAGTTCCATCCATTTGGCTGCACATTGCAGGATTTTGTTGCTTCTGATGGCTGAGTAGTAGTTCATTGTGTAGATGTAGCACAATTATTTTTTTCCATTCCTCAGTTGAGGGAAATCTGCATTCTTTCCAGTTTCTAGGTATTACAAATAAGGCTGCTATGAACATAAATGAGGAAACTTCCTTGTGATTCGGTGAGGAATCATTTGGATGTATACCCAGAAGTGGGTATGGCTGGGTCCCGAGGCAGAACTATTCCAAGTTTTCTACGATTTCACCAGACTGACCTCCATAGTGGTTGCACAAGCCTGCACTCCCACCAGCAATGGGGGAGGGTTCCCCTTTATCCACACCCTCCCTAGCATGTGCTGTCATATGAGCTTTTGATCTTAGCCATTCTGACAGATGTGAGATGGAATCTCAGAGTCTGGAGTTGCATTTCTCTGATGATTAAGGGTGTTGAGCATTTCTTCAAGTGTCTCTCAGACATTAAGGATTCCTCTTTTGTGAATTCTCTGTTTAGCTCTGTTCCCCATTTTGATTAGATTATTTGGTTTCTTGGCATTTAATTTCTTGAGTCCTTTTAAATTATGGATATTGGCTCTCTGTAGGATGTGGGGTTGATGAAGATCTTTTCCTAATCTGTAGGTTGCCAGTTTGTTCAAATGAAAGTTTCTTTTGCCTTATAGAAGCTTTTCATTTTCATGAGAGCTAGATGGTTTCCACACAGAATTCTACTAGACCTTCAAAGAAGAACTAATACCAATACTCTTCAACCTCTTTCACAAAATAGAATCAGAAGGAGCACTGCCAAACCCATTCTATGAGGCCACAGTCACCCTGATTCCTAAACCACACAAAGACCCAAAAAGAAAGAGAACTTCAGACCAATTTCCCTGATGAACATAGACACAAAAATACTTAATAAAATACTGGCAAACCAAATCCAAGAACACATCAAAAGTATCATACACCATGATCAAGTAGGTTTCATCCCAAGAATTCAGAAATTGTTCAACATACAAAAATCCATACATAATTCATCATATAAACAAGCTGAGAAAAAAAAACTATGATAATCTTGCTAGATGCTGAAAAGCACTTAACAAAATCCAACACCCCTTCGTGCTAAAAGTTCTGGAGAGAATGGACATACAAGGACTATACCTATAAATAATAAAGGCGATATAAAACAAGTCAGTAACCAACATCAAATTAAATGGAGAAAAACTTAAAGTATTTCCTATAAACTCAGGGACAAGGCAAGGATGCCTACTTTCACCATATCTCTTCAACATAGTACTTGAAATTCTTGCTAGAGCAATATCACAACTAAAGGAGATCAAGGGGATACAAACTGGAAACAAGAAGTCAAATTATCCCTATTTGCAGATGATATGATAGTATACACAAGTGACCCCAAAAATCCCAACAGAGAACTCTTAGAGCTGATAAGAACCTTCAGTAAGGTGGATGGGTACAAAATTAATTAAAAAAAATTAGAAGCCCTTCTTTATACAAAAAATAAATGGGTGAAAAAGAAATTAGGGAAACAACACCCTTCACAATAGCCATGAACAATATAAAATACCTTCAGGTAACTCTAACCAAGCAAGAAAGCATGTTTATGTCAAGAACTTCAAGTCCTTGAAAAAAGAATTTGAAGAGAACATCAGAAGATTGAAAGATCTCCCATGCTCATGGATAGGTAGGATCAACATAATGAAAATGGCCACCCTGCCAAAAGCAATGTACAGATTCAATGCAATTCCTATCAAAATACCACCACAATTCTTTATAGACCTGGAAAAGGCAATTCTCAGCTTTATATGGAATAACAAAAATCCAGAATAGCTAAATCAATCCTGTACAATAAAAAAACATCTGGATGTGTCACCATCCCAGATTTCAAGCTGAGATCAGCCAGCTCAGTCATTCATCTGGAGGGGAGCACTGGCCAGAGTGGATCTAGCTCACAAGCAGATACAGCCCATGGCTCCAGCCACAGATCAGCGGTCAAGCCTGCCTGTCTGCCTGGTATTCAGTTTCTATGCAGACCTAACTGGGAAAAACAGCTGGACCACAAGAGCAAAGGTAAGTAAGATTTTCTTTCCAGAGTTCCCAACATGGCAGCACAGCATGCACTTTAGTTGAGGGGCAGAGACCAAACCCAACCACAGCAAACCAATCAGGAGCCAATACTGACTGCAAAAACATCTGGACAGAGTGTGTTCCCCACAAACATTGGGGCAAGTCACTCACTGGAGCACCCCAGCTTTTGTGGCAGTCAGCAACAGGCATGCTGGCACCCATCTTGGGTGGAGCTCCTTGCTTGTATGGTCAGCCTAGCTGCTGAACCAGAACTTGTGTCAGGGAGGAGAGAACACAGGCTCAATCCCATCTGGACCTGTCTTCCTGAGAAGATCTCCCAGCACTTAGGTCCTGACAGGATATCCCCTCCCCACTCTAATCCCCTGTATAGAGGTCCGATTGGGGCAGAACCAGTTGAGGAGAACCAGCCTATTACAGGAATCTCTCCATCATCTGGAGGTAGAAACCAGGATCTCAGGATCACCCAGTCCTCAGAAAAGGGGATTTTCCTGAGGACCAAGGCCAACTGGATTTAGAAACAACCAAACAACCCCAGAGTTTAGCAGATGACTAAAGGCCAGCTCAAGAACTGGATCAAAAAAATTCGAACCAATACGACATCTCCAGAACCTAGCTATAACATTCCAGATAACCCTGGAAATCCTAAAACGATTGAAACAAAGGAAAATGATCTTAATCCTATGTGTACATTAATATTAGAAGGCTTAAGGGAGGAAATCAAATACCTCAGAAAGCAACAACAACAACAACAACAAAAATACTGCAAAATGGATGATGGAAACGAATAAAGCTCTTAAAGGAATGGAAGACCTGAAAAGGGAAGTTGCAGCAATAAAGAAAATACAAGCAGAGACATCCATGGAACTGGAAAAACTTAAGAAAAGAAAAGGAACTACAGACACAAGCATCACCAACAGAATACAAGACTTGGAAGAAAGAATCTCAAGCACAGGAGATAAAATTGAAGAAATCAATACATCTGTCAAAGAAAATGTAAAATCCAAAAAAGGTCTGACACAAAACCTTCAGGAAATCAAGGACACTGTGAAACAACAAAATCTCAGAATAATAGTAATAGAAGGGAAGATTCCCAGCTCCAAGGACCAGAAAATATCTTCAACATAATCATTGAAGAGAATTTCCTAAACCTAAAGAAAGAGATGCCTATAACTATACAAGAAGCTTGCAGAACTCCAAATAGATTAGACCAGAAAATACTCCCGCCACATAATAATTAAAACACTAAATGTACAGAAGAAAGAAAGAATATTAAAAGCTGCTAGGGAAAAGGGTCAAGTAACATATAATGGCAACTTATCAGAATCACACCGGACTTTTCATCAGAAACAATAGAAGCCAGAAGAGCTTGTACAGATTTCTTGCAGACCCTAAAAAACCACAAATGCCAGGCCAGACTACTATTTCCAGCAAATTGTCAGTCAACATAGATTGAGAAAACAAGATATCCCAGGATAAAACTAAGTTTAAACAATATCTATGGACAAATCCAGCTCTACAGAAGATATTAGAAGGAAAACTCAACCCAAAGAGGTTAATTACACATAAGAAAACACAAGAAGCAAGTAACTCGATGGCAGCAAAACCAAAAGAAGGGAAGCTTACTCACACACTGTTTTCACCAACATCCAGATAGCAGGAAGTAACAATCACTGATCACTAATATTGTTCAACATCAATGGACTCAATTCCCCAGTAAAAAGACACAGGCTAGCAGAATGGATGCAAAAAATAAAATCCTGAATTCTTCTGCTTGCAAGAAACACACCTAAGCAGAAAAGATAGGCATTATCTCCAATTAAAAGGCTGGAAAAAGATATACCAAGCAAATGGAACCAAGAAGCAAACTGGAATAACCATTCTTGTATCCAATAAATTATACTTTCAACCAACATTGATTAACAAAATAGGGAAGGGCACTTCATACTCATCAAAGGAAAAATCCACCAACATGACATCTCAATACTGAATATCTATGCCCCAAATGTAAGGAAATCCACATTTGTTAAAGAAACACTACTAAAACTCAAATCCCACATTGTACCCCACACTTTAATAGTGGGAGACTTCAACACATCGTTCTTACTACTGGACAGATCAATGATGAAGAAAACAAAGAGAGAAATAAGGAACCTGACAGATGTCATGAATCAAATGGACTTAACTGATTTCTACATAAGATTTCACCTCCAAACAAAGGAATATACTTTCTTTCAGCACCTCATGGAACCTTCTCCAAAATCACCCATATAATCTGTTATAAAGCAAGCCTCAACAGATATAGGAAAATTTGAAATTATCCCTTGTAATTTATCAGATCATCGTGGAATAAAGCTAGGCTTCAACAATAACAAAAACAACAGAAAGCCTGCAATCACATGGAAACTGAACAACTGTCTACTTAATGACATCTGGGTTAGAGAAGAAATAAAAACAAGAAATTAAAGTTTGCTTAGAATTCAATGAAAATGAAGGCATAACATACCAAATTTATGGGACACATTGAAATCAGTGTTAAGAGGAAAGTTTATAGCACTAAGTGCCTTCAAAAAGAAACTGGAAAGTTCCCACACTAGTAACCTAAAAGTGTAACTGAAAAAGCTAAAACAAAAAGAAGCAAGCACTCCCAAGAGGGACATATGGTAGGAAATTATCAAACTCACGGCTGATATATAAAACTTAGAAACAAGAAGAACAATACAAAGAATCAGCAAAATCAAGAGTTGGTTCTTTGAGAAAATCAACAAAATAGACAATCCCATAGCCAAACTAACTAAAAGGCAGATGGAAAATACCCAAATCAATAAGGTCAGAAATGAAAAGGGGGAAATAACAACAGACATTGAAGAAATCAAAAGAATCATTAGGTCCTACTTCAAAAAATTTTACTCAACAAAATTGGAAAACTTAAACAAAATGGACAATTTTCTTGAGAGGGTCCAACTATCAAGGTTAAACCAAGAACAGGTAAACAAATTAAACAGTCCTATGATCCTTAAATAAAAGAAGAAGTCATTAGAAGTCTTCCAACCAAAAACAGCCCAGGGACAGATGGTTTCAGCACAGAATTCTACAAGAACTTCAAAGAAGAGCTAACACCAATATTCTTTAAACTCTTCCACAACATAGACACAGAAGTTACAGTGCTGAACTCATTCTATGAGGCCACGGTCATCATGATACATACACTCCACAAAGATTCAATGAAGAAAGAAAATTTCAGAGCAATTTACCTTATGATCATGGATGCAAAAATACTCAATAAAATACTTGCAAACCAGATCCAAGATCACAACAAAACCATCATACCCCAATGATCAAGTAGGCTTCATCCCAGGTATTCAGGGATGGTTCAAAATACAAAAATCCATCAATGTAATCCACCACATATACAAGTTGAAATAAAAAAACATCAAAACAAAACATGATCATCTCATTGGATGCTGAAAAAGCATTTAACAAAATCCAGTACCTCTTCATGTTAAAAGTCTTGGAGAGAACAGGTAAACAAGGACCATACTTAAACATAATAAATGTAATTTACAATAAGCCAATAACCAATGTCAAACTAAATGGAGAGAAACTAAAAGCATTTCTGCTAAAATGTAGGACAAGGCAAGGCTGCTCACTCTCTCTGTATCCCTTCAACATAGGACTTGAAGTTTTAGCCAGAGCAATTTGATAACTAAAGGAGATCAAGTGGATACAAATTGGAAAGGAAGAAATCAAAATATCCCTCTTTGCAAATGATATTATAGAATACATAAGTGACACCAAAAATTCCACTAGAAAATTCCTACAGCTGATGAACTCCTTCAGCAAGGTGGCTGGATACAAAATCCATTCAAAAAAACCATTAGCCCTTCTCTATAAAAAAAAATAATCAGACTGAGAAAGAAATAAGGGAACCGACACCCTTCACAATAGCTAAAAATAATATAAAATACCTAGGGATAACTCTAACCAAGCAAGTGAAGGACCTGTACGACAAGAACTTCAAGTCCCTGAATAAAGAAATTGAGGAGGATATTAGAAGTTGGAAAGATTTCCCTTGATCATGGATTGGTAAGATCAACACACACAAAAAAAAAATGGCCATCATATCAACGGCAGTATATAGATTCAATGCAATTCCTATCAAAATACCAACACAATTTTTTAGACCTTGAAAGAACAATTCTCAACTTCATATGGAAAAACGAAAAACTCAGAGTAGCTAAATCAATCATGTACAATAACAGAACATCTGTATGTATCACCATCCCTGATTTCAAACTGTACTACAGAGCAATAGTAAAAAAAAAAAAAAAAAAAAAAAAACAGCATGGTACTGGTATGGAAACAGAGCAGTTGATCAATGGAATTGAATCAAAGATTCAGAAATAAACCCACACACCTATGTTTACTTAATTTTTGACAAAGAAGCCAAAACTATACAATGGAAAAAGGAAATCATCTTCAACAAATGGTGCTGGTCTAACTGGATGTCAGCATGTAGAAAAACGGGAAAAGACTCATACTTATCACCCTACACAAAACTTAAGTCTAAGTGAATCAAAGACCTGAACATAAACCTGGACACACTAAAATTAATAGAAGAGAAAGCAGAGAAAATCCTGGAAGTCATTGGTATGGGTAACAACTACATAAACAAAGTACCAATAGCTCAGCCTCCAAGAATGTCAATCAATAAATGGGACCTTATGAAATGGAAAAGCTTCTGTAAGGCAAAGGACACTGTTCTTAGAAAAAAATGGAAGCCTACAGACTTGGAAAAAATCTTCTCCAACCGGACATACAATAGAGGGCTAATATCCAAATATATAAAGAACTCAAGAAATTAAACACCAAAAAATCAAATAACCCAATCAAAAAATGGGTTATAGAGCTAAACCAAGAATTCACAAAAGAGTAATCTCTAAAGGTAGAGATGCACTTGAAAAATGGTCAACATCTTTGGTAATCAGGGAAATACACCTCAAAAATACTCTGAGATTCTATCTCACACTCGTTGGAATGGCTAAGATCAAAAGCTCAAATTATATCATATAATGGTGAGGATGTGGAGAAAGAGGAATGCTTCTCCATTGCTTGTGGCAGTTCAAACTTTTGCAACTACTTTGGAAATCAATCTGGACTTATCTTAGAAAACTGGGAATAGTTCTACCTCAAGACCCAGCCATATCCTTCCTGTAAATATATCCAAAGATTATTCACCACACCACAAGGGCATTGCCTCAACAATGTTCATAGAAGCTTTATTTGTAATAGCCAGAAACTGGAAATAACACAGATGTCCTTCAACTGAAGAATGGATTTAAAAAAACTATGGTGCATTTACACAATGATATACTACACAGCTATCAGAAACAAAGAAATCATGCAATTAGAAAACAAATGGATGGATATAGAAAAAGTCATTCTGAGTGACTGGACTGAGTCCCAGAAACAAAATCATGGTATGTATTCTCTTATAAGTGGATAGTAACCATATATCACAGGACAGCCATCCTACAACCCACAGACCCAAACAGATAGGAACCTAGCATAACTATCCTAGGAAAAACTGGATCCAGCACTGAGCCATGTAACCTACTGCCGGTCACTGGAACACCTTACCCTAAATGTGATGTCATATCAAGTCCCAGCACAAGAGGAAACTCTTGGCCCTAACATGACTGATTAACTGAGGGATTATGATATGTGAGGGTTCACCACATCTGAGGAGGAGAGTACTGAGAAGGGGAATTGTGAATGAGGGAGGGAGGGATGAAGGGAGGGAGAGAAGGTGGGAGAGATGGACATGGAGGGGAGGAAACTATGTTCCATAGGTAACTTGAAAAAGCAAATTAATTTTTAAAAAGGGTGGAGCAACTAAGCTTACAAATTATAAAAATAAAAAATAAAATTTTCAAATGATAATTTACCAAAGGTATATTTGTCTTACTAGTATGAAAGGAAAAAAAAGTCTTAATTTCAGATTAGAAATTTATACTGCAGGGTGCCACATAGCTCTCCCACTCTTGAATATCAACTTAGAAATTTGTTTTCTACATATAAATGATATTTTCATTGTTTGGCTTTAAAAAGACAGTTAAGAGGTTTTAAAAGGTATAAGTAAATCAAGGGTTACTACAGGTCAACCTGGTTTTTTAAACCTCTAAGAACTGAAGTTATTTGGAGCTAAGGTAAAATATTTGAGAAGGGCAGTGTTAGCCAATGCCTTTAACTACAATAGAGATGGGAGGATCACTATAGAATTAGTTGTCTTTTAAACTCTAGAGTTACAATGAACAGGGTGGTGATGGTGCACACTTTTAATCTCATCACTTGAGAGGCATACACCCTTAAACCCAATGCACTGGAGATAGAAACTTGCAGATCTCTGAGTTCAAGGCCAGTTTGACACAGAAGAAGCTCCAAACAGAGAAAAATTAACAATTGGGAGGTACATGTCTTGATCCCAATATGTGGAAGGCAGAGGCAGGAACATAGGATTTGCAATTATCTAAGTTTACTGTCCAGGAAGCCACTGGTATGTCCTTTCTTAGTTTTGGAAGCTGCAGGCCCTGCACTTCCTATATAATCAGATATATTTATCCCTCTCTGGTCTCTGAAGTGGTTGAAGAATAGATAGTTAGAGTCTCATAGTTAAATTTTGAGTTGTTTAGAAATAAAGAGGGTGTTCTGGATCTAAGAAGATGTTTTTAAAGTTGTGATGCAAGTTAGTATGAAAGCTGAGTTAGATATAGAACTTTAAACTCATGGATATGGTTAGATAGTAGAACATTAAAGTCAGGTGCCAAATACATATGGACTGGACATTGGGAATTTATGCTAAGCCATATAACTCTCATAATTGTGGCCTAATTATTTCTGTTGTTTTGTACTGTATTTATTGTTATAAGAGAAAGAACCATTTGTTGGACTGAAAGGGGGAGCTGTTGGGAGGAAAAGATATACCTTAAACTTTAAAAAAATGGAAGAGGATGGGGGGTTGAGGGAGAAGAGAGTGGGAGGGTGGGACTGGAGGGGGGAGTGGGGAGGGGATTGTGATTGAGATGTAACTTGAAGAAATAAAAAATAAATTATAAAAATAAATAAATAAATAAATAAACAAATAAATAAATAAATGCTACTCACAAAAGTCATGCTGAAATTCAAAGTGAATTGCCTTTTGTGATCTCAAAATATATACACTTATAGGTATGTTTAGTTCCAAAATATCAAAAGAAATTTTTCCCAATCTGTAGGTTGCCATTTTCTTGGAATGACAGTGTCTTTGGCCTTACTGACGCTTTTCAATTTACTGATTGTTGGTCTTAGAGCCTAAGCTGTTGGTAGTCTGTTCAGAAAATTGTCACCTGTGTGATGAGTTCAAGGCTTTCCCGACTTTTTCTTTTATTAGATTTAGTGTGTTGGGATTTATGTTAAGGTCTTTGGTCCACATGGATTTAAGTTTTGTGCAGGGTGATAAGTATGGGTCTATTTGCATTCTTTTACATGTGGAAATGCAGTTAGAACAGCACCTTTTTTTGAAGATGCTGTCCTTTTTCCATTGTATGATTTGTAGCCAAATGGATGGAACTAGAAAAGCTCACCCTGAGTGAACTAACCCAGACTCAGAAGGACACATATGGCATCTATTCACTTATAGCAGGATTTTAGCTATATAGTAGAAGGTATCGATACTACAACTAACACACCAAAGGGAACTTGGACATAGACTTCTTATTTTTAATTTTTAATTTTTATTTATTTTTATATATTAGTTATATTTTTTTCTATTCTTTAGTCTTTTTTATCTATTGTATGCTTATTGGTTTGTCTGTTTAGTAGTTCTCTCTCCCGGGCAACGAGACCCTTTTCACTGATGGTACTGCTTCGTAGATCCCCAATGAATGAAGAGGCTCTTTGCCCTCATACGACCTCTCAACTGAGATGAGGGACTGTTATATAAGGACACCCCACCACAGAGAAATGGGATGGAAGGGTTAGGAGGTAAAGAAAAAAAAATGAAATATGATGTTTCGGCCTTTTACTACTAATTGTCATGAACTGTTTAGGATGATTAAGACATGCAAACTAATGGTTATGCAAGCCGGTCATTCTGTTAGGTACTATGGCAGCCTATTATAGTTACTTGCTAAGCAAATCAGAAATAAACCTGCTAAGAGACAAGCAACATCTGCTTACCCTAATATAAGAGATAGATAGGGCCTCTTCAAAAACCTCAAGAGATCTGCAAAATATGGCATTCAAAGATGTTTTCTTAACTTTAGATTTTTTTATATCAAGACATATTAACTCCTGACAGCACCCCCCTATTCTCCTCCAAGTAGAAGATGAGCATCAAAGAATCTCCAGTGGGAGATGATTGAATTAGTCGCAAGCCTATCTCTTGGTAGGAAAAGCCTCTTGCTCCAACTGTAGACAGAATGCTGTCCAAAAAGGACAAAACCTGGAAGCAAGTAAGTCGACAGCCTAGCTCTGCCAAGACAGGGTAGGTAAGTCCTTCATAACCCCTGCTCTACAATCAATGTCTGTCAGAGAAACGGGGCCAAATGACTGAAGATCAATGCTGTAATATATGGAGGGAGAGAAAATGGGAACTGTCCAGGCAGCCACTGGTATGTCATTTCTTAGTTTTGGAAGCTGCAGTCCCTGTACTTCCTATAAAATCAGATATATTTATCCCTCTCAGGTCTCTGAGGTGGTTGAAGAACAGATAGCTAGAGTCTCATAATTAAATTTTGAGTTGTTTAGGAGTCAAGAGAGTGTTATAGATCTAAGAAGATACTTTTAAAATTGTGTTGCAAGTTAGTATGAATGTTGAGTCAGATATAGAACTCTAAACTCATGGAGATGTTTAGATAGTAGAATGTTAAAGTCAGGTACCAAATACATATGGACTGGTCATTGGAAATGTACGATAAGCCATATAACCCTCATAACTGTGGTCTAATTACCTCTGTTGTACTGTATTGTATTTATTATTATAAGAGAAAGAGCCATTTGTTGGACTGAAAGGGGAAACTGTAGGGGGAAATAAGATATACCTTAAACTTAAAAGAAAAAAAAAAGGAAGAGGATGGGGGGTTGAGGGTGGGAGGGTGGGACTGGAGGGGGGAATAGGGAAGGGACTGCAATTGAGATGTAACTTGAAGAAATAAAAAATAAAGGAACAAAAAGAAAAATAATACTTTTTATATTTTCAAGAAAGCAAATTTTCTCTAGGAAAGATATTACCTGCCCAAAAAAAAAAAAAAAAAAAAAAAAAAACTAGTGTCACAGAGTTAGGATTAGGACTGGGCTCTGTTCTTATCTTTTTCAGGAAATTAAAAGCATTTATCTAAGGAGTCCAGGGGCAACTAGACAACTAAAACCTTTGAAGAAAAGGGACCAGACACCAAAGAAGACAAGTAGTCCAGATGATTCAGCCTCGCAAACTTCCTCAATAGCTGTTTTCTTCAAAAATCTACAAGCAAAACAACTCAAAATGGATAACTAAGACTGTTCAGCCCCACAGGCTGTTCCAGCCAGGACTTCAGTAAAGCCCTGAAGTTCAGCCTCTGACTACAAACTTCTTAGGACATTTAAATAACTGAGCACAAAGACTCTCTAGGTAGAATTCAAGATGAGAAAAAAAAAACCTGTTATATGCTGATAGCTACTCTAAATAATTCTGGGATTCATAGCAGTTGAACAACAGAGAGAATAGTTACTGTTTCTTACTTGTGTGTGGCAGAAGCTCATTCTTAGTTGATGGTCACTATTCTCCAATCTTTCCTCTTACTTAGTAGTGTTTCAGAGAAGATGTAATAGATTTATCTACTTCATACAAATTTGTTCACAAATGAAAGAGTGTTCTAATTTACTAATTGGTAAAACATGTTCTATGATCCAACAGACACCAACATGTCTGGAAATGTAACCAAACCTGAATGGCCATGTCTCTAGAACTCTCCATAGTGCAGAAAGAATATGAGTTTTGGTGTCTTGATGCTATTTTAGATACAAAAAGGAAGCACTTTGAACTTCGTAAATTTTTTGTGTGCTTTTTCACTTGCTTAAGATAGTTTCATGCATGCATATAATATGTTTTGATTACATCCACTCTCCCACTCTCTCCTATTCAATTCCTCCTTTATCTTCTACATCATGTTTCCCTTTAAACTTCATGAGCTATTTTTTTTTTTAACACTGACTTCACTCAGTGCAGCTTGGGTATACATGAGTGCAAATTAATCTAATGGAGCACAAGAAGCTGCTCAGAGACCACATTCCTGAAATTTGACCATTTTGAAGGACAGAGGAGGGACATAGGGAAGATTTGGGAGGGAGAACAGTAGAGGGAGAAATGTGATTTAATTATAATCTCAAAAGTGTAAAAAGAAGAAAAAAAGAAGAAAATGATGTCAAAAGAAAGAAATAGATATATATAGTTTTACAATTGAATTATTTTGAGATGTTAGTACATGGAAAAGTCACCAAAACTCTATTCATCATGTTTAAACAAATGAGCCCAAATAAAAACAAAATAGTGAAAGTGAAATGTATACTTATTGAGTAGGCCTAAATTCTTTTAAAATTCCTTCATCTCTTCAGTTTACAAATGAAGAATTCATTTAATGATATTTTTGGTGTCAAATACATTGCTGTAACTTGAACTTTTATGTTGATCTTAAATATAAGTTAAATATTTGACACAGCCTTTATTAAATATGTTAAAAACATGTTCTAAATTTTCTTAGAATATTTAGTGTTTAAAAAAGCACAATTATTCAAAATAAATATATCAATATTAAAGTCTTACCACATTTAATGTTCTATAAAATTCATCTTAGCAAACTGAGGTGGTTGAAGAATAGACAGCTAGAGTCTCATAGTTAAATTTTGAGTTGTTTAGGAATCAAGAGGGTGTTATAGATCTAAGAAGATACTCTTAAAAGTGTGTTGCAAGTTAGTATGAATGTTGAGTCAGATATAGACCTTTAAACTCATGGAGATGGTTAGATAGTAGAATGTTAAAGTCAGGGGCCAAATATGTATAAACTGGACATTGGGAAGGTATACTGGGCCATTTAACTCTCATAAATGTGGCATATTTATATCTGTTGTTTTGTATAATACTTACTGTTATAAGAGAAGGAACCATCTGTTTGACTGAAAGGGGAAACTTCTGGGGGGAAGAGGGTGGAAGGGTGGGATAGGAAGGGGGAATAGGGAGGGGTTTGTGACTGAGTTGTAACTTGAAGAAAAAAAATAAAGTATTTAAAAAAATAAAAAATAAAAAAGCACAATTATTCAAAATAAATATATCAATAATAAGTCTTACCACATTTAATGTTCTATAAAATTCATCTTAGCAAACACATTTCAATACCCTCTCATCCCAAGGTTCAGGGATAATTTCAGAACAGAGAACAGAAAGACTGAAAGAGCCCTAAGAGGTGGATATACAGCCAATGTTTTCCCTACACACTAGGACAATTACATATATGCACTCACAGTAATTGTAATGTCAACCACAAAACCTGGGCATGCTCAAGCTGCACAAAATTCAAACATGGAAGGAGGAAGTGGGTACTATGCTCCAATATTTCCTTAAAGATGTACCCCCTTGTAGATTAACCACACTACAGAAGCTAGCCATATATGCATGAGTTTACCAATAGTCAAACAATACTCGGCAAATTAAAAAAAAAAAAAAAAGAAGACACAAAGTTGGATAGGTAGCAAAGGCAAGGTATGTCTAGAAAAAGTATATGTGTGGGGCATGTGGACCATGTCATCAAAAGAACTGGAATGGAACCTGAGAGGTGGAGCATGTTCAAGTCCTAGAAATTTCATCATGAGACAGGCAGGAGTGGGACGGCTCCCTTACTGTTTCCATGCCTGCCTTGGAGCACTAATTTCTTCAGCCTCCAACAAGGTAGTCACAGGTAGTCCGTTACCACGAAGCAGGCCACCTGGATGCAAATAGAGCAACATCAGCATACCAGCCACAACCAATGAACTGCACCCACCCTGAGAAATCCTTCCCACTTCTCAAGGTTCATAAGCCCTCATTCAACCTGGAATAAAGACACATAAGCTATTTCATTAAATACTGTCTGAGCTGTTTGAACATCGTCTAAAAGAACGATAACACTAAAATCATTAGAGAAAGCTTTCTCTAACTTCAGCACTCCTGCACTGGACTGGGAAATCTACTGGATGGACACACACCAATTCTGGACTCTGCTCAGTCCTCCCTACCTGGGTTTAATGACAGTGATGACAGAGATGAGAGACACGAAGGCAGATATGGATGAGTATGATCAAAATACAGTGTCTAAAGTTCTCAAAAATTAATAGAATCATTTTCTAATATGAACTGAGACTAGAATGATAACTTAGCAGCTAAGAGTGGTTATTACTCTTGCAAAGGACAAGGGTTCAATTTCTAACATCTACACAGTGAATCACAGCCATCTGTAACTGGTTCTAGTAGATCTTACACCCTCTTCTAACTTCTATAGGCACTAGACACATGCATTGTACATACATACCAACAGTTACATCATTCATATAAATAAAAATAAAATAAATAAACATAAAATATTTAAAGAAGAAGACAAAAGTGGATGTCAGTAACATTGAAGCAAGGTACTTGGCAAGGAAACATACCTTTCTTCTGCTAGCTCCCTTCAACTGTTTACTTCTCATGTCAAATAGAATGGATTAAGTGATGGCTAGCTAATCTGGAAAAGCACTACCTTTGGCTGTGTATTTGACTAGGTGGTTGCTTCCATACATAACTTGCACTGGGTTCATGGATGAAACAAAAATAGCTGCTGTCCAAATGTGTGTGGGCATCAAGGTCCAAAATAAGGAACAGGGTTAGGACAGGTGAATTATCTCTTCGCTATTTTGAAGACATCCAAATGATCTGCCACCCTACTTCAGATTTCCAAGTTTTGGGGTCTTTCAACTCCAGAACATTATCACTCTAAGGATGAACTTCCCCATTGGCTTTCTGAACCTCAGTCTAATGATTGTGGTGTGAATTACATCATTGCTCTTCATGTTCCTTAGTTTGCACATATCATATCATGAGTCTCTTGCTACTCTGCATACTTTTCTGCACTGTTCCTCATACCATTTGTGTGTGTGTATACATGTGTATATATATATATGTGTGTGTGTGTGTGTGTGTGTGTGTGTATACATGTGTATATATATATGTGTGTGTGTGTGTGTGTGTGTGTGTGTGCTAGCATGTGTGTTAACAAGTGTGTTTATATATATATTTTACCCTGTGAAGCCTTAGCCATTCATACTCCTCATTCTCATAATTTATGATATTCAATTATCCCAGCCAATTTGCATACTTGGGCTCTCTTTTAAAAGATTTATATATTCACAGTTTAAGCAGCAGCTGTGGTTCCACTTTAGCTAGTGTAGTATGAAGTGCTGTATCAAGCAAAGAGATGTGCTACCCAAAGGGAATATAAACAACAAAAAACTCCCACTCTTGTGATTCCCTAAGGCCATACACAAATAAGAAATCCTCATTGTTAAGAAAACTCCAGATCCTGTCCAGATCACTCATTTCAAGCCATTTTTAATGATGAGAGAACATTTTCCCAACTTACATTTTCATATAATAAAAACTAATAACTTTTAAGTATATGCCCATAGAAAAGACAGCCACAGAAATTGCAGACATGAACATAAGAGTTTCCTCTCCAAATTGTCATGAAAGACCTTGCTGTGCTGCCCATAGCATGGTCTTCTTGCCCAGCAGGCACATTCCAGGCAGTTGATATCTCTGCATGTAGAAGTTTTCTCTTAAGATTAATCAACAAATGGAGCTACTTTGTTTCTCAGAATCATTTCCCTGTATTAGTCAAAGATCTTCTAACTTGCACATGAGGGTCTACATTGGTAATCAAACTGAGAATTTTAGGTTTTGAGCTGCAGTTTTAAGGGAGTTGGTAAAACATTATCTTAAACTTTTTCAGTATCCATGTAGCCTTTATTGGAGAACAAAGGTTTTCCTCAAAAGCAACTTGTATAAATCTAAAAACCTTAAAGAGCAGAGTGTTTCATTTGATGCCAGGAAACATCATTTTAACCCTAAAACATGAGAGACAAGCTTTCCCTTGCAGCTGATTAATTTCAGCCTAAGCAATGCCAGTCTTCAGAGATTCTGTTTGCTGCTAGGCCTGCCAAGGAATTGGAGTGGCCTTGGTAAGACCACAACATAGCTAAGCCCACAAGTTTAGTCATTATTTGAATAGGAATGAATGCCTGCAGTAAAAAGCATTTGGCTACTTTTCCTCTTTGGTTTAGCAAAAGAACAGAAGCTGGAATGTGTAAGTTGCAACTAGTTCCTAATAATATGTAAAAAATGTAGAAACAGTTTTTTGTTTAAAATCATGAGATTTATATTCCAATGAGGAAATGAGAATAACTAATTCTCTCTCTCTCTCACTAAACTCACTTGAGAAGTATTAATAATAAAAACATTTTTCCCAACATTCATTTATTTCTTCAAGTTATACCTCAATCACATTTCCCTCCTTCTTGCCCCTTCCTGTGGTTCCACCTTCCTGGTTCCACCCTCTTCCCCTTCACTCTTCTATCCACATTTTTTTTTAATTTAAAGTGTATTTCCCCCCAACAGCTCCCCCTTTTAGTCCAATAAAAAGGCTCTTTTTTCTTATAACAATAAATACAATAAAAACAATAAGAGCAATTAGACAACAATTAATATAGATTCCTATTGTCCATTCCATACGGATTTGCCAACTGATAATAATATTCTATTATCTATCTATCTCAATTAGTTTCAAGTTTTATACCTAAGTCAGTTTCCATCCTAACTTGGAGGGGGAGACAGAGGGAGGGAGGAATTGGGAGGGAGGAAGAAGGAGACAATGTTCAAGAAATAATTTGAAAAAACAAATTAATTTTTAAAAAGGTAACCAAGCATAAAAAAGTAATAAAAATAAAAATTTCAAATGATAATTTATCAAAGGCAAACTTGCCTTACTGACATGAGAGGAAAAATGGTCTTAATTTCAGTTTACAGTGTTAGACTACAGGTTGTCACATAGCTCACACACTCTTGGATATCAACTTAAAAGTTTTCCTCCTATGTATAAAGGATATTTTCATTGTTTGGTATTAAAAATGCAGTTAAGAGATTTAAAATACTGTAAGTAAATTAATGATTACTACAGATCAAACTGATTTTCTAAACCTCTAAGAGTTGAAGTAATTTGGAGCTAAGATAAAAATTTTTGAGCAGGGTGGTGTTATTTATTATTATGTTTTTTATAATTTATTTTTTATTTCTTCAAGTTACATCTCAATCACATTCCCCTCTGTACTCCCCCCTCCTGTCCCACCCTTCCACCCTCTTCCACCTCAACCCCCCATCCTCTACCCTTTTTTTTTTTTATTAGTTTAAGGCATATCTTTTTCTCCCCAACAGCTAGCTCCCCCTTTCAGTCCAACAAATGGTTCTTTCTCTTATAACAATAAATACAATACAAAACAACAGAAATAAATAGGCCACAATTATGAGAGTTATATGGCTTAGCATACATTCCCAATGTCCAGTCCATATGTATTTGGCACCTGACTTTAACATTCTACCATCTAACCATCTCCATGAGTTTAAAGTTCTATATCTAACTCAACTTTCATACTAACTTGCCTCACAATTTTAAAAACATCTTCTTAGATCCAGACCACCCTCTTGATTCCTAAACTTTTTAGGACATCTAAATAGCTGATCACAAAAGGACTGAACATCAAATGATTCTATTAACATTTTTAACCATTTTTCCATTCTTATTTGTGCCCCAAACAGGTTTCCTAAGACCCAAATCAGCAGGAAGTCATTTTAAGAGAACAATGTCCCATCCCCAGAAGGTGGGGAGGGTGTTTTTCCCCCCTTTGGTTATTTGATGGATAATAGAAAATTTTGTCATTTAGGGGAAGAGACTACAAGCTGTTAAGTAGCCTTGTTAAATGGGTTTTGGAGGTTAGACCCAGGGACTTCTCTCTTTTTCTTTTCTGTATCCTTCTTTCTCTCCCATGTAGGAGTTAACAGACTTGAGAAAAAATGGGACATAGACATAGTATAGGAAAGATCAAGAAAAAAGGACAGATTATTGAATAAGCCCTCATACCTTTGTATATTGATACAAAATTAATATTATATTTGGCTAAATTGGTATTGATCATTGTATATCAATGAAAAATTAAGATTGTATTGAACTACATCGGTATTCATCTTTGTATATTGATACAAAATTAAGATTATATTTGGCCACAATGGTATTGACCCTTGTATATTGATACAAAATTAAGGGTAACACTTCTTAAAGGTATTGTACCTAGTTATTTATTATTAAAGCCAATGCTTTTAATAATAATAAAATCTTTAATAAAAGTAACTTACCATATGCAGGACATTTTAGTTTTCAGTCCTAATTTTAAAACATCTTGTATTTTATGCTATCTAAGGTTATTATGCCTGCTGATGTTGTATCAAATAATGTTATGGAGGACTCAACAATGGAATTAAAACAAATCTGAAGATAATTTGAAATAATTTTTTACTATAGAACACAGGACTGAAACAACATAATTTACACAAATTGTTTTTCATATATCCTAAAAATTTCAAAATGATATACATATACTAGGAGATGTTCAGAGGAGGAAAGAACACATTTATCTTCAACTGATAAATATCTCCAATATGTAAGGTCTTAATATAAAAAATAACACAGAAAATGATTTAAAATTCAACTGTTATGCAATCGAAGCAAACGTCCACATGCCAAGCTCTGAAACACATAAGACCTCTTCCTCAAGCCTTTATAAACATTTGCAATTCCCTGTAGAATACCAACTGCAGCTAACATATTGTACATCAGTGAAGGAGTCCAAATTGACTGTCCACACAGATAAATTCACTTTCAGCTGTCTTGTTATTCCATTTTAATATTGTGGAGTTGGCTAACTTCTCTGCTATTAACCAGTGGGAAGGAAAAAGGTTCAGCTTCAAAAATTACACTTTAAGCAAAATCTTTTATTTTTAAAAATTTCTTGTTAAGTTTTAGAGATTCTGACAAAATTAAACTATTTCCCTTTCCATTTCTTTTGTTCTACTTTAAATTCATGGCCTTTAAAAAAAAAGTATTGTTTCATTAGTGTGTGTTTGAGTGAGTGTGTGTGTGTATGTGTGTGTTCCTGAGTACATACAATCCACTCAACATATATGATGTTTTTTTGTGTGTATATTTTTTGGGCTTGATCATTTGGTGTTAGATAACTAACACATTCTTAAATGAGGAGGATCACATTATCACGTGTGTAAATGTTACCATGATATTCTGTTCTGTTATTAGTGTGCTGTTATTAGTTTTGATCAGTTCTCAAACATACTTTCCCTATTGGATATTGCCTTTATTTTGGTGAGTTAGCTGTAAAAACATCATCTACAGACAGCTAGGAAAAAACACCCAAATAGGGAGAGATAAGAAACTCAACTCTCCATCTGACATAGGAAAAACCATGATTCCCCTTCCTTAGACAGTGGATTCTTTTTGGCTTGTTTCACATAATTTATTTCAATGTTTTCATAATTTTAAACTTAATAAACTGAGTAAAATATTAATAGATGTTTAGAAATATCTACTCAATGTGGTGAAACATCCCTATATTCATATCACTAGGAGTTTTGCTGTGAGTTTGAGGACAGTACTACACAATGAGTTATATTCCACTTCAGTTTTGAGCCAAAATAATAGGAAAATGATACCATAGATTTTGCATTCTGTTACAAGAGAAATAATTGTCTATATGATATTGTACTATGTGTTAATAAAGAGAGATTTTATTCTGTAATCTGACTTTGTGTCAGAGTCTGAGAGTGGAACTTCATCTATAAATGTCACAAAAGAACAATACTGTAAATTATCTGCTATAATTTGCTGTCTTCTTTCTGTATTTCATTAATGATGACACTGAAGTCACACTTACCAATTTTTTTAAACCTGGCAATGAATTACACTCTACCTATATGTGACTATAAATATACATGTATGTTTAGGTATACATCCTCATATGTCATGTATGATATATGAATGTTATAGATATAAATGAATAAGTGCATAACATATTATAGCTGCCTACTATGCATGTATACTACATTGGCATATATTCTGTTTTCTATGTAATGAACTGTAATATATCATTACTTAGAATCCTAACTATAACTTAACTCATTATTATCTTTAAGTCATTTATATATACAATTTGGAAAATTACCAATTAATCACAACTTTTGAAACAAACTGAAATATATGAGGCTATTTATAGTCCTGTTCACACTGCATTTCCAGAATGGAAGCTCTCCCAGTGGGTGACATTGGTCTTATTCATTTCTGACATCGATTAATGTGTGTGACTTACAAAAAGTATTCAACACTTAAGTAAACTACTATGATTAAACTTACATTCATTGTTATATCTAACCCTCTACCTTTCTGTACCTATATTTTATCACAGAGGGAAAATATAAATTGATAAATCAATCAGTGAAATCACAGAGATCTCTTATGAAAATACAGATTGTAGGTGAGTTCATGATGAGTGGTCCACAACAGGAAGTTACCCCATAAGGGTAAAATCTAACTCATGGCGTGTATAAGCGCCTGCTACAGATCCACTCCTCTTGCAAGTGGTTGATACTAAGATTTCATTAATTTGCCTCTGTGATTCTCCACTTCTACCTTCAATCTGCTGTCCTAAAAAGATGAAAATGCTACCCAAGATGCCCAGAAGTTCTAACATTATTCAACCAGAACATTTTGATTCTCAATATTATTTCGACATCAGGCTATGAAGGTCAAGGATTCATAATTTGAGAGATAAAAACCCTTAAAGCACAATGATGCCCAATCTATTTAAAGGAATCACATTTATGCTCTGATTCTTTTTTCTTCAGTCAGGATGGCAGAAATCTGGTCTGAAGGTAAGGTAAAGTTTGGACCATCCTGACAGTGTGTGTGTGTGTGTGTGTGTGTGTGTGTGTGTGTGTGTGTGTGTG
>CAJQZJ010032395.1:1639054-1740994 GCA_907164525.1 Lophiomys imhausi | reverse complement strand
TGTGTGTGTGTGTGTGTGTGTGTGTGTGTGTGTGTGTGTGTGTGTGTTTGTCTTCTGGAGGACAACTCTATACCAGACTTTCTATGGAACATTGGGAGAGGTGTGTGAGTCATAAGTGGTCATTATAATCTCCCACAGTGTACTTATGCAAATTTTCAGTTATTATTTATGGAACTCACAAATGATGTAACAGGTGATATTATTTATTGGACATTTACTTATTCAGCTACTATATTAAGCATATAGTAGCTGAATAAGTTTTCTTACATGTAGTTTTCTAATTTCATGACATTTTAAAAATAAATATATCATATTTCCCATCACCTTCTTAGACTTCCCTTCTACCCATCTCAATTCTTTTGATGATTTTGGGATCCTGTAGCCACCACATTTGCCTGGGGATATAGAATGGGGAAAGTCAACCAAAGCAGTGAATATACACCCAACAAAGACAAGAATAGATATCTACATCAAGAAACATTTTAAACATCATAATTCTAAGTGTTTAGGTCCCAGTGCAAAGCAAAAACAAGAATGCCCATGACAATATGTTTCTTCAAGAATCCATAAAAACTACTGCATTAGGCTTTGATAAAGGCAGTTTTCCTGAAGCAAATGACGAAGTCTTCAAAATTGTAATTATAAATAGATTCAAGAATCTTAAAGAATATATGAATAAATGTCTTAATAAAGATCACGAAAGTACAAATGAAGGAACAAATAAAAACATTTCAAGACATGAAAGTAAAAATAAAAATCTCTAAGGAAAATACAAACTAAAATATATTAGAAATGAAAAAGTTAGGATATTAAACAAAATAATGAAAGTGAAGGCTCACCAGCAAATTAAAAGACAATTAAGAAAGAATTTCTGGTCTTAAAGATAAGATAAAAGAAATAGTAAATTCTAAAAATGTAAAATCTAAAAATATCCAAGAAGAAAACATGCAGGATATGTGGGAAACTATGAAAGGAACAAAAGTACACGTCATATAGAAAGAAGAGGGAGAAGAAACCAAGGTCAAGGGCACAGAAAATATGTTTAACAAGGTCAGAGAGGAAAAGTTTCCTATTATAAATAAAGAGGTATTGATCAATGTACAGGAAACATAAAAAACACCAAATAGAAACAGAAAAGAAATTCCTATAACACATAATAATCAATAATCACAAACAATAGAAAATATCTGGCAATAACTCTAACCAAGCAAGTAAAAGACCTGTATGAGAAAAACTTCAAGTCCTTGAGAAAAAAAAAATTGAGGAGGACATCAGAAGATAGAAAGATCTCCCCTGCTCCTCGAGGATAGGTAGGATCAACATAATAAAAATGGCCATCCTACCAAAAGCAATATACAGATTTAATGCAATTCCTATCAAAACACCAACACAATTCTTTACAGACCTGGAAAAAATTCTCAACTTCATAATGAATAACAAAAAACCCAGAATAGGTAAATCTATTCTGTACAATTAAAAAAAAAATCTAGAGGTATCAGCAACTCTGATTTCAAGCTATACTACAGAGCAATAGTAATAAAAACTGCACGGTACTTGTATAGAAACAGACCAGTTGATCAATGGAATCGAATTGAAGACCCAGAAATGAACCCACACACCTATGATCACTTAATTTTTGACAAAGGAGCCAAAACCATACAATGGAAAAAGGACAACACCTTCAGAAAATGGTGCTGGTCTAACTAGATGTGAACATGCAAAAGAATGGAAATAGACCTAAATTTATCACATTAAACAAAACTTAAGTCCAAGTGGATCAAAGACCTTAACATAAAGCCTGACACACTAAATCTAATAGAAGAGAAAATGGGGAAAAGTCTCAAACTCATTGGCACAGGTGACAACTTCCTGAACAAAACACCAATATCTTAGGTTCTAAGACCAACAAACAATAAATGGAGCCTCATGAAACTGAATAGCTTCCGTAAGCCAAAAGACACTATCATTCAAACAAAATGGCATTCTACAAATTGGGAAAGATCTTTACCAACCCCACATCCAACTGAGGAATAATATTCATAATTTATAAAGAACTCAAGAAATTAAACACCAAGAAACTAAATAATCCAATTAAAAAAAATTAGGAACAGAGCTAAACCCAGAATTTGCAAAGGAAGAATCTCCAGTGGCTGAGGGACACTTGAAGAAATGTTCAATATACTTAATCATCAGAGAACTGCAACTCAAGATGACTCTGAGATTCCATCTCACACCTGTCAGAATGGCTAAGAGCAAAAGCTCAAATGACAGCACATGCTGGCGAGGGTGTGGAGAAAGGGGTACCCTACTCCATTGCTGGTGGGAATGCAGGCTTGTGCAACCACTATGGAGGTCAGTCTGGCGATATCTTAGAAAACTTGGAATAGCTCTACCTTAAGACTCAGCCATACCACTTCTGGGTATACATTCAAATGATTCCCCACCTAACCAAAAGGATGTTTCCTAATCTATGTTCATAGCAGCCTCATTTGTAATAGCTAGAAACTGGAAACAACCTAGATGTCCCTCATCTGACAAATGGATAAAAAAGAATCCTGGTACATTTACACCATAGAATACTATTTAGTTATAAGAGACAAGGAAATCATACAATTTGCAGCCAAATGGATGGAACTAGAAAAACTCATCCTGAGTGAGCTAACCCAGACTCAGAAAGAAGCACATGTCATCTATTCACTTATAATTGGATTTTAGCCATATATTACAGAATATCTATCCTACAACCAACATACCAAAAGGAACAGGGACATTGACTTTGTTACCTGTTTGTGGGACACTTTTCCCTAGTGGTGCTGCTATGTAGGCCCCCAGTGCAAGAAGAAGCTGATAGCCCTCATATGACTTATGAACTGGGGAGGAGATGATATGTAGGAACACCCCACTCCAGAGGAGTAGGATAGGTAGGAGAGGGGGGTGAAGGTGGGAATGTGGGACCAGGAGGGTTGAAAAGAGGGCACTGTGATGGAGATTTTAGTTGAAGTAATAAGTAAACATTAAAAAAAAAACTCTGAAAGGAAAAATATTCAAAACACTAAATTCACATAATAAAGAAATTATATTATAAAGTGCAAGGGATAAAAATCAAGTCACATATAAAGCCACACTCATTAGAATAAACCTGGCCTTCTCAATGGACACTCTGAAAATCAGGCATACCTGGGCCGATGTTTTACAAATTCTGAGAGTCTTTAGATTCAGTCCCAGAGCACTATACTCAACAAAACTATCAGTCATTGTAGATGGAGAAAGAAAAACAGTCTGCAATAAAACACAATTTAAGCAATTTTTAAGTATCAATATATTACTAAGGAAGGCCCTAATAGAAAGTGTCTTCTTCCTACTCTAAGAAGATACAAAGAAAAAATATTCTAAAACAATAAATCAAAAGAAATGAAAGAAAAACATTATTACAACAAAACAACAATAATCAATAATTACTGACATACTGGGTGGAAAAAAAATCCATCTTTCTTCCAAATCCAATAAACACATCTTAATGTCAAGGATGCATATAACCTCAGGGTAAAAAGATAGAAAAACTTATTCCAATCAAATGGACCAATGAAGTAAGCAGATATAACCATTTTAATATCTGATAAATAAATTCAAACTAAACTAAATCAGAAGAGAGAGAGAAGGACACTACATACTCATCAAAGAAAAATATCCACCAAGAAGAAAATGTAATTCTAAACATTTAATCACCAAAAATAAGGTCTCCCATGATCATAAGAGACATACTTCCACAACTAAATTCACATATTGAGTCTCACATAGTAGTAGTGGGTGATTTTAATACCCAACTCTTATTAGCAGGTCATCCACACCCAAAAAAATAAACAAAGAAATAATGTACTTAAATATCATATAAACAACAGACCTACCAGATATCTATAGATCATCCTACCCTAAGACTAAAGAATACACTTTCTTTTCAGCAGTTCAAAGAACTTTCTTCAGCATTGAACATGTACTAAGACACAGAGGAAGTTTTAACAGTCATAAGACATTTTAAATAACATCCTGAAATTTACCTGAATACCGTGGATTAAAGTTGTATATCAATAAAACAAACATACCGAAAACTATGGAATATGATGGTAGCAATTCTAAGAGGCAAGTTCATAGTACTGACTGCCTACAAACAAAAAAAAAAAAAGAAAAGAAAAAGAAACAAAAAGACAAAAAGAGATCTTATATTTATATATTATGATACATTAGCAACTCATCTGAAAGCTCTAGAACAACAGAAAGAAATAAAATACAACACCAAAAGAATAGATGACAAGAAATAATAATTAAGTTCAGGAATAAAATCAATGAAATAAAGCAGAACAAAGCAACAAAAACAAAGCAAATAATCAATAAAAAGGGGGTTGGTTCTTTAAGAAATTAACAAGAGTTACAAGCCAAATCAACTAAAATAAAAAGTGGAGAATTAAAGAATCAGAGATTAGGTCGTTAAAACAGACAGGGAAATTCAGATAATCATAAAAATCTGTATTCAACAAAACTGGAAAACCTAAAAGAAGTGAATGGATTTCTTGGTATATATGCCTTAAGAAATTTAAATCAACAGCCAATAAGCCAATTTAAACAGACCCATAAAACCTAGTGCAACGAAAGCAGTAACTATCTTTCCCTACTTCCCAAAAAGCCTAAGGCTAGAAAGAGTCAGTGCAGAATTATATCAGATCTTCAAAGAAGAGTCAATACCAATACTCCTAAGTTAGTCTGAGATATGAAAACTTTAGAAATATTTAGTAATTGTTTTAATGAAGCTACTATTTCAATGATATTATTTTTTTCACTAAGACCTAATAAAAAGAAAACTATAATAGATTAACATTCCTCTTAAACATAGCTACAAAAATTCTCAGTAAAATATACATCCACCATTATTCAATTGGATTCTTTTCAGAGTTGCATAGATGGTTCAACATGTGTAAATGTACAAATATATTCCATCACATAAACAGAAATACAGACAAAAATAAATTTTAAAAAATCATGATGCTATCATTCTGTGCAGAAAAGTCCTTTAACAAAAATCTAACACTTCACCATTAAACAAGTCCTAGAGGGAGTAGGGATGAAAGGGTTATATATATCAACATAATAAAGACAATTTATAAAAAGTGCACAGCCAGCATCAACCTAAATTGAGAGGAACTCAAAGCATTTTCACTAAAAATAAGGAAGGAAATAAGAATGCTAACTCTCCATACCTGTTAAATATAATATTTGATGACTTAGCTAGTAAAATAAGACATCTGAAGGAAATCAAGGGGATACAAGTAGGGAAGGAAGAAATCAAAGTATCTCTATTTGCATATAATATGATTATGTACAGAAAAGACCCTAAAACTCTAACAGGAAATTTCTACAGCTCATAAACATGTCCAGTAAAGTAGCAGGATACAAAATTAACACACAAAAATCAATATCCTTCTTACAATTATATCACACAAAAATTGAGAATGAAATATAGTAATCATTACCTTTCAAAATAGATTTAAAGAGAATAAATTATCTTATGATACTCTGACCAATCAAGTGAAATACTTGCATAATAAAAATAACCATAAGACATCGGGAAAGATTAAAGATGACACCAAAAGATGGAAAGATCTCCCATGTACATAGATTGTTATGATGAATATTGTGAAAATGGCCATCTTACTGAAAGCAGTCTAGAAATTCAATATAATTCCCATAAAAATTGCAGCATATATTTTTATGTAGGAAAGCACATAAAACCCTGAGCAGCTTAAAACATTGTGAATAATTAAACAACTAATAGAAGAATTGCCATCCCTGATCTCATATTGGACTATAGAGCTATTATAATTAAAATAGCTTCTTGTTGACATAAAAACACATAAAAGATCTAGTCACATCTATGCACACTTAAAGTTTAAAAAATTATATATATATAACCAATGATACATACTAGAGAAAATATTTTATCTGCAACAAATGGTGCTTGCCAAACTGAATGGCTGAATGTAGAATAATGTACACAGACCTATAGTTGACACTTGCACAAAACTCAACTCCAATTGGATCAAAGACTCCAAAATAAGGCCAGATGCCATAAATGTGGTATAAAAGAAAGTATAGAACCCGTTTGAACTCATTGACACAGGATAGAACTTTCGGAAGATGACATCAATATCACAGACACTAACACCGATAACTAATAAATGGATTCTCATAAAGCTAAAAAGTTTCTATATGTCAAAGGACAGCATCATTTGGGAAAAGTTTTTTTTTTTTACCAACTATATATCCAATAGACATCTAATATATAAAATACATGAAGAACTAAATAAAAAAACTTGAAGACAAATTAAACAAATCAACCAGTTAAAAAATGATCTTCAGAACTTAAAAGAAAACAATTTGAGAGTTCTCAAAAGGTAAAATTCAAATGGTTAAGAAACACTTAAAGAAACATTTAGCATCCTTAATCAATGAGGAAATGCAAATGGACACTCCTTTGAGATTTTATATTACCCAGTCGGAATGACTAAGATCAATAAGAAAAATGACAAGATATGTCAGTGAAGATATGTCAAAAAACAAACACTTGTTCATTGCTGGTGAAAATACAAACTTCTGCAGACACTATTAAAATCATGTTTTGGTTCCTTAGGAAGTTGGGAACAGATCTACCTCAAGATCCAGCACATGTCAAGGGACCTTGCTTCATCTTACAACAGAATTACTTGCTCAACCATCTTCTTTGCTGTCCTATTCATAATAGCCAGAGATTGGAAATAACCTAGATGTCTGTCAACAGATGAATGCATAAAGATAATGTGGTATATTTTCAGAATTGAATATTACTCAGTCATTAAAACATTGCAACTTACAAATCTATTTGTTACCCTCCACAATCTATTGTGAAGACAACTCTTTCTTATGTAATCAAAGATGATTTTTTTTCAAGCTGTTATATAATTATAAGCTTAACCTCTACGGACTAGTGTTTAATGTAATTAGACATATTCTGCATGCTACTGGAAGAGAAAACCAATCATCATACTTAGCTACAAACCATGTGAGCTATAATTGTGACCTGCCTGCAAGACAAGTGCTGAAATAGTAGAACTAATGTTTATGGGTGTGATAATCCATTCTGGTTGTAGTTAAGGGCCACTCATTGAGATAGAACCCATATCTGACACTGTTAAAGTTGCTAAGAATCTCTAGAATGTGCCTAGAGGAAAACATACTACAATTATTCTGTTAACAAACATAGAAATAAAATTAGTTATAATGTTATACCTATAGATCAATGAATCTCTCAACCGAAAACATAGATGCTTCTTGCAGTAGATGGGAATTAACATAGAGAACAATGTCAGATACTTTGGATCACACAGTCCTAAATGAGGTGTTTTCATTAAATCATACCCCTCAATACTCAGGGTTCTATTTGGAAGAAGAGGTGAAAAGATTGTAAGGGCCAAAGATGAAAGGTGACTTCAAGGATATCGTGTATTTTAGACACAAGAGAATGGATGCTCATATGAACATACAGAAACTGTGGCAACAAGGATAAGACCCATACAGATTCAAGACAGATGTAGTCCTACCATTGAGGTGGACAATTGGTCCACCTATAACCAAGAAGGTATCTTCAATTGGTATCCATTGGCAATGAGAAAATCAGGTATGTCCAATGGAATATCATTGGGCATATTAACCATATGTGAAGGCAGGTCCCATGCCTATGAGTACTTGACCAAAAATGTCCCCCAAAAACAAACAAACAAAAAAACCACAGTGGTATTTTTTTGAAATATATTTTGCCTTATGTTTATTTGATTTTTTGTGGGGTTTTTTGGTTTCTTTTGTTTCTTTCTTTTTTATGTTTGTTTGAAAGAGAATAAAAAAAAAAAACCAAAAAGTTGTGTAGGTAGGGAGACTGTGAGGAACTATGAAGAACTGGTTGAGAGGAAATCATGACCAAACAAATTGTATGAAAAATGTCAATAAAATGGTTTTATTTAAGAAATATGAGCATAGCATTTAATGACTACATGCTAGGTTAAAGCCTAGATGACATAACTAATTCATTTCAACTTACAGAAGATCAGACAGACATATTAATAAGTTGGTTGAAACTCACACAGCAACCTTGTGTGACAGTTAATAACTGTAAGCAGAGATTACAAAGTTTTATTATCATATACTAAAGATTGAATATTTGCATCTTCCTCAAATCCATGTCCAAGGTGAAACCTAGTGTGGTTATATTTGAAGGTGGGGACTTGAGCACTGTTACCTGACAGTAGAGGCATGAAGAATGATGTCAGTGCCACTTTTAGAAGGTAGAAAATTGAGATTTGTTTCCTTTAGTGACAGCAGCAGCTACAGACTAGGGAGAGCCTTTATATATCCCACCCTACACTGATTCTAATTTCAGACATTTTATCTATAGGCCTGAGAAAATAAAACATGTTTTGTTGAAGCTACAAACTCTATAGAGTTCTACTTTGCCAAACCACAGAGAAATCATGACATAAAACTAGTGAAGGTTAAGTTGGATTCTTCCTTATCTAAACCCACTTGTTTCAACAGTATGGAATGTGACTTAGCTTTGTGTGATAAATAAGCCTGATAGTCTTCTAGTGTTTTCTTTATACATGTGCTCAACATTTAGTCCTTTAAATACACCCCACTTTAATCATATAAACTTAAAAAATCTCAAATCTTGGACTGAAGTCATGACTACTCACTTAAAAACACTTGCAGCTCTTACAGAGGGCCAGGTGCTCTGTTTCTAGCATCCCCATGGTATCTGACAACTGTAACTTCAGTTCCAAGGAATCCATATATATATATATATATATATATGCTGGATTCATGTCTTGCAGCAACTCATCAGGTGTCTTAGTAGCATACATCTATAATCACAGAGCATCATTTCATAAGGATATGAATTTAAGGCCTGTCTGAGCTACAGAGTGAGAACATGAATAAAAACAACAGCAACACTAGATATTTTGCCATATATATATATAGCACTAACACATACTCTAAAAACTGAAATGAAAAATATTTTAGAAAGTCAAAAAATCACATGTTTACACAAATCATGGGTGTACTCCTGTTTACATGCCAATCAGATTCAATGACTTAACACTAATGGGCTCACACACTCTCTAATTCTGTACAAAATGGGTGAGTTAAAAATAAACTTAATATCTCTCTCTCTCTCTCTCTCCCCCTCTCTTTCTCTCAAACACACACACACACACATACTGTCAGGCTAAATAATGTATACTGGTCATTTAGTAGAGGCTCAATACAGCGCCATATCCTTGTTATTTCACAAAAAGGATTTACAGTTTTCATTGTGAACCCCAACTGTTGTTACAATGCATAGGAAAAGAATATAAAACAATTATGGTAATCCAACAAAATTTCTGATAATTTAGATGATTTTTATATTGTCAATTTCAATTATTGCTATTTGGATTTTTTTAATAATTTATTTTTTATTTCTTCAAGTTACATCTCAATCACAATCCCCTCCCTACTCCCCACTCCAGTCCCAACCTTCCACCCTCCTCCCCTCAACCCCCCATCCTCTTCCCTTCTTTTTTTTTTTTTTTTTTTTTTAGTTTAAGGTATTTCTTTTTCCCCCCAACAGCTCTCCCTTTTGAGTCCAAAAAATGGTTCTTTTTCTTAAAACTATAAATACAATACAAAACAACAGAAATAAATAGGCCACATTATAAGAGTTATATGGCTTAGCATACATTCCCAATGTCCAGTCCATATGTATTTAGCACCTGACTTTAACATTCTACTATCTAACCATCTCCATGAGGTTAAAGTTCTATATCTAACTCAGCTTTCGTACTAACTTGCCTCACAATTTTAAAAATATCTTCTTAGATCCAGAACACCCTCTTAATTCCTAAACAACTCAAAATTTAACTATGAGACTCTAGCTATCTATTCTTCAACCACCTCAGAGACCTGAGAGGAATAAATATATCTGATTATATAGGAAGTGCAGGGCCTGCAGCTTCCAAACTAAGAAATGACATACCAGTGGCTGCCTGGACAGTTCCCATTTTCTCTCCATACATTACAGCATCGATCTTCAGCCATTTGGCCCCGTTTCTCTGACAGACATTGATTGTAGAGCAGGAATTATGAAGGACTTACCTACCCTGTCTTGGCAGAGCTAGGCCGTCGACTTATCTGCTTCCAAGTTTTGTCCTTTTTGGACAGAAGTCTGTCTACAGTTGAAGCAAGGGGTTTTTCTTGCCAAGAGAAAGGCTTACCACCAATGTCAAGTTTTGGCCTCTTGCTACCAACCATCATAAACTGTTTAGGATAATTAAGAAATGGAAACTAATAGTCATGCAAACGTGTCATTTTGTTAGTTACTATGACAGTCTATCACAGTTATTTTCTAAGCTACTCAGAAATCAAGTTGCTAAGAGACAAGCAATATTTGCTTATCTAAATATAAGAAATAGATAGGGCATCTTCAAAAACCTCAAGAGATCTGCAGAATATGGCATTCAAAGATGTTTTCTTAACTTAAGATTTTTTGATAACGAGACATGTTAGCTCCTGACAGCACCCCCTATTCTACTCCAAGTAGAAGATGAGCATCAAAGAATCTCCAGTGGGAGATGATTGAATTGGTGGAATTATTTTTTTAATGAAGAATTGCTTACTTCTTTTCTGGGATGATTTTTGTTTTTGAGAGATGTGCCTATACTGTATTATTCCATGCGAGCCTAGAATTCACTTCACCCTATTCCCCAAATTATATAAACTTGTAAAGATAGGTATGCAGCTCAGGTCAGGCCTTGACACATTTTCTCCAGTTTTCCAAGTGCTGGGAATAAAGAGATGAGCCAAAATATCTAATGCTGCTTTTGTTTTGATTCATGTTCTCACTCGGTAGCTCAGACTGGTCTGAAACTCATATCCATCCGAAGTGATGTGCTGGGATTACAGATGGGTGCCACTGAGACATCTGATGAACTGCTGCAATGCATGAATCCAGCATTTTGTATCCTAATTGGGAAAGAATGGGATATATATATATATATATATAAAACTACACACTAATATTTTTACATAAAAGTTTATTGCCTTCACAAAACATAACTTTGAAAATCAATTATGTCATTCTTATTTAAAGGAACATTTGTTAGGCTAACATTCTTTTCAATTACTATAATGCAGTTCTACAGAGCATTTCAGTTTCACTTTTAACTCTTTAGTAAGTTAAAGCCATCTGTTACTTAAATTGTCTTAAGGAATTTATTCTCTCTAAATAGCACTTAACTGTGATTAGTGAAAATAATATTAATTTCACAATCTATTTGTGTGGTGCCAACAACAGCAAAATAGAAATCTTGTTTAAAAGCTATAATTATGTAAGGGAATATGAAGCAAAGCCACCTGCTAGATTAATAATTATAACCTTGACAGGAATAATGACTGTACAGTATCCCCTACCACAGTTAATGTTTAGGTAGAACTCCCCCCAACCTTAGGCTCTTAGTCAGCCCTCCCCCATCACAGCCAATACCCTGCATGCAGAACTGCTTTGTCTATGATTCAGTTATGAAGAGAAAGGCAGCCATAGTGAAACTACCTAAAAATAAATAAATCTTTGTATAAACTCAAAGGATCACAAATTTACAAATCATGGATACACTCTTGCATATTGGTGTTCCTGTTCAATGCTTTAATACTGGACTCATATGTCCTCAAATTCCAGGGAAAAAGGATGAGTAGAAAAACAAATAAACTTGATTTCTTTCAACCTCTCTCTTGTTCTCTCTCAATCTCTCTCACACCCACACCTGTACCCTCACACACTATCAGACTCAATAATGATTCACAACATTTTCGTGAAACATGTTTTTGCTGAGACTCTTTCAGCTGCAGTGTTTAGATTTCTCAAGCCTCACACACCCAGATCTAGCTCTAAGAATCCTTGCTGCTGCACTGAGAGAATATTACAGGAGAGATATTCAGTCTATGTCTGAACCCTCACAGTGAAGGATGAAGAATAGAGAATAGAGTTGAAATAGCCATCTGTTTTCCATACTTGGAATGCTGCATAGCATTTGTAATGGAATTAACATCACTCCTTCTTCAGTCAGGAGCATCCCTGTGTTATGTGGTGGAACACTCTATGTAATTTATTTTCTCAGTGATAGATGTGTGATTGAATTTAAAACCATCCTGGGGAATCAGATGTGCATGCTCAGAGTGAAAGGGCATGTTATAAAAAGTGGGTATAATGTTGAAAGCATAATATTCTTGTTGGAGTCATTGGACAAGAGAAAAGCAGAGTATTATAGTGTAGGGTTGCCCTAGTAACACAAGCATGTCTGATGACTTGTGGGTTTTGCTCATTCTTTTAAAATAATATTTATTAATTTTTTTGTTATCCATTCTTCTGCTGATGGTCATCTAGGTTTATTCCATTATTAGCTATGTGAACAAAAGTGGTAACAAATACAGATGTGCAATAAATTGTGTTACTGTTGGTTGCCTTCTTCTATATCTTTATGTTTGTACCCATAGACTTAGAGATTCTTTCAAGTTTGGTCAAAAAAACTTTTGTAGTGTTCATCACTCAAAGTGCTAAGGGGATAAAAGTGATTGCTTCATGCTAATTGGGATGTCTTCATCAACTCTGAACACTTACGAAGTATCAGAGACCATCAGAGGGGAGTAGGTGGATAGACTATAAACACTGGAGAGCGGAGAGGACTGCTGTGAAATGTGGGGTATCTAGATTGCCTCGATCAGATGATGATAATGGGTTTATTGAGAAGACAGGTTGTCTTAGCAATGTTGATGATGGTGAAAACCATTTCAAGATTCTGACTAAGTAACAGAGATTAGAGTCCTTAAACTCTCCTTAAGAGATAGTAAAGCGCTGGTGAGACAACTCAATAGATAAAAGAATCCTGGTACCCAGTTTTAGGGACTGAAGTCTATCCCCAAGATGCACACAGTAGAAGACAACTGACTTATGAAAATTTCCCTTTGACCTCTAAACAATCATCATGGAACACACACACACACACACACACACACACACACACACACACACACATGTACACACCACACATGCATACTATATATACATACCACACATACACCACACATACATATATACACACCACACATATATATATATAAACACCATAAATAAATACATACATAAATAGATAAATAAGATAATATAATAAAGAATTAAAAGAGATCATAAGAGAAGGAGAGTGAACATAGATGTTTTTCCAGGAATCTTGTTATTAATGTAATACAGAGACTAGGCTATGGCTAAAGAAATGGCATCCAAATTTTAATCTTCAAGTGTGTTACATTCAATCTTTTCCATTTTTCAGAATGTCTTGAAAAACTGTTTCATTTGTCCTCATTTTTGTGCCATGATACCAGATTGGGTTCATGTGTCAGCAAACACACTAATTATCCCTTTGTGGAGACTTCATGTTTCATTCTGTGCTCTTCTGTCAATTCTAGTAAATCCTACTAGGCTCTAAACAGATCATTAGAGTATGAATTTTTTAATGTGGCTAATAAATGAATGAACATGTGGAAACCAAGCATTGAAGACCAATCAGTTTCTTGCCTATATTTATTTGCCATATATTATGTCTCTTTGCTCCTAGCTGTTACACAAGAATGAAAATTCTCAACAATACTATCAGAAAATCATTTCATAACAAACTCAAATCAATGTACTCGGCAGTAAAATCCACCTTATTTTCTATCATACCATGGAAGTCAGACACTAAAAAAAATTCACGATGGTTATGATGGTTCTACTCTGAATTTACTTCTTTTCTATCTCTCTCTTCTTTCATCTCAAGACATAATGAACAGAACAGACCTGTTTCCATTTTAAGTTTTCATTTTTTCACTGTCTTTACAGAAAGCTCTTCTACACCCCTGTAGTAGAACATGTTGACTGGCTTATATCATAGCTTTGCCTTCATACTGCTTTCTCAACTTTTTCTGTCTTATTTATCCACTTGACATCACCTCACCCAAACAATCCTTCATAGAATTATCACTTTGCATTTCCAATATTTCAGTTCATTCTTTTAAATTAGCTTTCTTCCTGAGGGCAAAAACTTGTATGGGCTTTGAAATTGCTGTATCTCTGGTACACAAAAATGAGTAATTCCTAACACAGTTCGAAAAGTTTGAATATCTATTGAATTAGTAAAAATTGAAAGAGAGATATATAAGCTGATAATAAATGTAAAATGATCAAAGGAAAGTTATTTTGTGAATTACTTGATGATTCAGAAAAGCACTGTCCATGGCTTTGACTTTGAAGTAAACTTTGATACATTACTTAAAGACCATAGATAAAAAATGCATGACTTCCACAAATCATGGAACAATAGGTATCTCTAAAAAAGCGTAAAACACTGAACATGTTACTTTGCAAAATATAACATATAAAAATGAACAGAGAATCATTGACATCCAAAAAAGAAGAAATTCTTAAAGATAATCACTGTTTGGGCTCAGAATGTTAAATATTTGGGCATAGGACTTAACAGCAAAAATGTCAGTAAGAAAAGTATGATGTGTATTCTAGCTATAGAATAAAGCAAAGACAAAACAGATCATAGGTTATGAATAGAGGAAATATAATTAAAGTTTATAGTCAGGTCATGACAAAGTTATAAGACTATGGGAAAAGAATAAATATGCAGTGATATATAAAAGCCCATTTTTAAATGTCATCTCCGCTAATTCCAATAAGACAATAAGAAGCTAATATGATTACACAAAGGAAAACCCAGTTTTTTGTCTATAGTCAGTAGTCATTAGATGTCCAATATACATGCTATTGAAAGTCAGGTTTTCCTTGAATACTGAATCTCTCTAGCAAAAAGAAACTGAGCAGTGTTTGTGGGTTGACATGCTTAACAGGAGAGTAGAGGAATGAAAGTCAGAACTCAAAAGATAATGTTCAGCCAAATTGCTGAAATTAGCTTGGAAAAAAAGGCAGTGGGTGGACTGAGATGGAATTCACTCGTATTAAATTAGGTTATAAGCATGTGATTTATGTGACTTATAATCAATACATTATCAAAATATTGGAGTTCTCGTATGCATATAAAATAGCTTCTGTAAGTAAATAAAGAACTATTCATTTCTCTATCAATAGTAGATATATTCTTAATGGCTGATCCTGGGCAAAAAGTCTCTGATTAATATAGGTCTAAAATGACAATTATCATAATATCTATCATTCCCTTGAAACCTCCACTTCATATTGGGAAAGATTTTGATGTATCTGGAAGGTGGATTAAATACTTTTAAAGTAGGCAAAGTAGGTGTTCAATAAAGATCATCTGCTAATTTTATTTTTGAAGCACTGAGTTTTGTTTCTTTTCTCTGTTTTTGAGTAAGGTGAAATATTCTGCCAGACACTGATGATCAGCATGCAATATTAACAGTCTCACTACAGAGGTACAGAATTCAGGAGAATGAGGCAAGAGAACCATCAGCCTGGCGTACTGGACATTGTCTCAAAAAACACAAAAGGAAAGAGGAAAGCATAGTCTGGAGACATGCTACTAATATATGTACATATATATATATACCATATCATATATAAATACTTTTGCATATTAAATGTTGTGCCATCTTCCTACTTGGGTAAGTGAATACTTATATAATGGCTCTATTAATCAAAATTAATTGTTACACTTATATGTTAAAACATAGAAAGAGATACATATAAGGCAGAATATTGTTGATATGTCCTGATTCTGGTTGTGGTTCTTTTCTCAACTGTAAATATAATGTGACTATGCTTATTGAAAGTTATATATAATGGAACATCCTGTCACACTTCTTGGAAAAGTGAGTTTTGTGCCTCTAGTAAATCATAGCATTTTTTAAGATAATATTCAGTTAGCACTTATTCTATGATTTAAGGTAATTTGTTCTCTAAAATCCATATATCATTGTACATCTGCTATATCTATAGTTCTGTGATTATGGCTTAATAAAATTTGACACACCTACAGGAACACCACATGCTAATTTTTATGAAAATGCAGATAGAGGGTAGGTTGGCTGAGGAACCTAATTAATTTAAAATGTTGCAAATGTTTAGATGGTTCACATTAAATGTGGTTGAGTGCACACATATGTCATGCATTTAAAAATATTTGAAATCCAATTAATTTCCACATATCTGAATTTTTATCTCCCACACAAATCAAAGACAGAGATTTCCTTTCTTTTGGAACCTGGAACTTTCTGTTCTTGTATTTTGAAGTCCTAATTAGAAATCCTTTCCTTTTCCTTTCCTTTAACAAGGTAATGAAATGTCTTTTCTAGCTGACAGAATTGATGATGATATAAACCCCCAAATAAATATTCTGGCAATAAATTTGACTCCTAAAATCTTCAGTGTCCCCTCTTTCAAAATGGCAGCTCTAGTATGAATATTATGAAAGTGTCTTTAGAATACATGAGTTTAATTATATAAAGCAATTAGCAAAGCACGGTGAAATGACTGAATGTTCACCATTATTTATACTCCAAATTACATCTAGCCACCTGCTCACTGTGTGGGTATGTCCATGCTGTTCTAAGTTTCAACTTCTGATTGTCATGATGCTTTATTTATATATGAGAATTTCATGTGTGTGGATCTGTATGGATTTTTTAAGGAGGTGACAACACCAACTGTTATTTAAGTTTGCCTTTATCTATTCTACAGATGGTTCCTGGAAGATTCTTTTCTAAACATCTATGCAACAGAGAGAAAGTAAAAATTTTTAAAACTGGTTCTTAAGTTCTTTTCATCTCCCACTGTTGCAAACATTTACTTTCCACAGTCAGAAAAGCTGACTCCCTGAAACTGCAGGAAACCCCAAACATCTCAAAGCAATTAGATGAAGAATGAAGAACTCAGCAGTGGCATTCAATGGTACCATTGTTCCTGACCTGCTGGGCATTGTTTGCACTGTTCTGATATTGTCTAGGTGTCTCAGGGTGACCAGAGAGAGAATATAAACTCTTGAACACTGTGGAAATGAACTGAGTAAGATCTGGTGAAGGGAGGAGAAGGTATAACCATATTTGCTTTGTGCCTTGATTAGATTGCTTATGTGTACCGCTAACTCTTAGGACTCTATCAATATTTTTATTTTTCATATTTTCTTAACATAGCAGCTATTCATTCTTTGGAAATTTATAAAGGATTTTTCTAATTTCAATTTAGAAAATGAAATCTGTACTGTTGGGAGGAAAGATTAATGTCCCTGTGTTATACCTTTCTCTAACCTTTGTGAATGATGTACATCTCTCCCTCTTCATTGTCAGGGAAGAAAGAAACTGCTATTACAGAAGCATTACCTGACTTTTTCTCTACATATTCATTTCAATATTTGCCTATATTCACCTAGGAAGAGTATGTGAAATTCTCAAAACCTGTAAGAATATTATTTCCTTAACTATTGTCTGTATATTAAAACAGATACAAAATGCACTCAAGAGCATAAGGTTGTTTTAAATATTACTCTGGGCATCGACAACTAGGCACTGTCTAGCTCGTTGGGTAAAAGTGCCTGCTGGAAAACGCAATGATCTAAGTTCAGGCCCCAAGCCCATTTTCTAGAAAAATGTTGACTCTCCAAAGATATCATCTGCCCTCCATACAAGTCACATGGCACATGTATACCTACACATTCACATACACAATTCACCCAAATTAATAATTAAAAATTCATATTAAAAATACTACCTTTTCTCAAGAGAGTATTCCTAGATGATTCATTTCCATATTTAGTGGATTATGCTTAAGGAAATATTATTTTAAAGTTTAATTATAACCAAAGTTAAATCAGAAATATATGATGTGAATATAAATAAGAACATAGATTCGAATCTTAGTTCACAAGTTAAAGTTCTCAGAAGTGCAACTGATGGGTGATGTTATACATTCTAAATATTAATTAGCATGCTCTCAGAAGCTTACTTGTTGTACTTCAAGTAATGCTGTGTTACCTTACTTGTCTCTGATTGGTTAAATAAATGCTGAGGCCTGAGATTGGACAAAGACAGAGGTAGGTGGGACTAAGATGCTTGGGCAGAGAGCATGATGGGTAGAAAAAGCCCCCAGAAAAAGCAGCTGGAGCAAGAAAAAGGACACACAATGGGATATATGAAAGAAGATCATTTCATGGGGCCTAGAACATAGGCATAGTGTGGAGAATAACAGTCCAAGGGGACATATGTATATATGGGGTCATATTTGGGGAATAGAATTAAGAGTTAGCCTAGATGGCCCAACATTGTTCAATTCAGGCCAAGGCTTGTTAAAAATCCGTCAGGTATCAGTGTGCTCATTTATAATGGCAGGTTAAAGATTAATACTACTGACCAATTAATAATACAAATACTAATAAATAATTTAATTAGCCATTTTTTACATGCAACTTCATTCATTTGATAAAGCTACCATAGCAGGGTGGCATGCACATTAGACATTTATTATATTTTATTTTGTAGAGTTTGAAACCAAAATATGAGTAGGATTGGTGTTATCTATAACACCTCTGTATGTCATGCAGGTATCCATCTTCATGAAGTTTCCTCACACAGTCTTTTCTTCAATGGGTTTCTATGTCCAAATATCTTGTTTTTGTAACAGTTTACCTTAATTTATTATTCTTTGTCAAGCACACATTCATGTATAGTGCATTCTGTTCACACCTCCCTCAATACTTTCTTATCCTGCTTCTACTTCTACCAACACACACCAAATCCTCAACCTACCTTTGTATGTTTTTATTTGATTCTGCTTTATTCTGCAATTATCTGAGTTTGACCAGAGCCAGTCATGTGACAGATGTGAAACTCTTCCAGTGTCACATCACCGAAGACAATGACTTCCTCTCATCTAGCAGAGGTCTCTTCCAATTAATTTCCCAAGGTAAAGGTGGTCCTAAGAGCCCCTCCTTCACCTATAGGTGATGTTAGTGGCTCAGTCTCGCTCAGGCCTTATGCAGGCAACTGACATTATTGTAGGTTCATGAATGCCATTGCCATGCCATGCCCACGAGACAATGTTTCAGTTCTTGCCTCTTCATTTTTTTCAGGTCTTACATCGTTCCCACTCCTTCTTCCTTATGATCCCCAAGACTTGGAGAAGATCATATGGGAAAGCCACTAATTTTACTCAATTATGTGAGTTCTTCAATATAACCTAGTTTTAATGTGACCACCTTTGTGAAAATTAAGTATTCAAATAGAGCCACAATGTGAGGTACCGGGAATTGAACTTCAACAAAGCAGTTGTATATAGCAAGGATCAACTTAGCCCATGACAGCTGCAAAAGTGTAAAATAAACAAAGGGAGAACAATATTTGTTGTTCAGTCCTCTTTGTAATTTAGAGGATTCTTAACAATATTTCTGGCCCCTTGGTCACCCGACTCAACCCAATTTCTCCATGAAGCATCTCCTTGATGTATGGCTCGGTCACACTGAGGACATAGGTCCCCTGGCCTGATTTCTTACTTTCATTTTTTGTCTTTATGGAGCTGTGCTAAAATTAGCTCTGTACTTCACCACCATCCTGTCACCTGATATTGTCACAGGAAACTTGGCATCTGCATATTATAAGATAAGCCTTCTCCAAGATGCTTATAATGCTACAGAAAAGTAGAATGTCTACGAAAAGATGATGTGAGATTGTCACCCGATGAAAACAGGGATGGACGGTCTCTGCAGTTGGTCTCTTTGCAGGTTCTGGCATTTTCTGCCTTTGTGCTGGTTGCTGAATCTATAGTAATTGATTAGAGCAAAGATGACAGCTGGCCTGAATCCCTGAGGCAATATGACTAAGTATATGATTAGCAGTTCAGTTGTTTCTTATGAATGGTAGTTCTATCCTCTCTATAGTCAGATGCACACTATAGTATTTACATATTAAAAGTTTGAGGGCTTTTTTTCTCTTAAAATGCAACCAATTCCTCAGGTTATGAGAACTGATTCATTAGTCCAATAAAACTCCCTTCTTCTCAATATCTGAGTGAACATATAATTTAATGCATCTTTGTATGAATGTGGATTCCATTTCAAGTAATGTATTTCAATAACTATAAATGATAGATAGACCTATGTCATAATGTGATATATCTGCCTTAATTTGTCAAAGAAATAAATAAGAGAGACCAGTAATTTACTGGGAAGACTCTAGACTTATAATCTGATGCCATAACTCTCTCTCTCTCTCTCTGCATAGAAGAAATCTCAGAAGAATGTTTTCACATGTGCTCTAAGGTTACAGCTAAACTCTTAATTCTTTTTATTTTCCTTTGAGTGAACAGGATCAAAGTTCAGATCAAATCCATCCCCTTAGTGTAGATTTCCATATGACTCTGTACACTATATACTCTTTATCATTTTTTCTATTTTTGAAGATTTATTTTATTTTATGTAATTTGTATGAGTATTTGTCACCATGAATGTGTGTGGACCACATGAATGTCTTGTGCCTCAGACATCAGAATAAGAGGTTAGATCCTCTGAAACAGTGTAACAGATAATTGTGAACTTCCAAGTGGATGCTGGAAATCTAACATAGGTCTTTAGGCCATCATTTTGTTCTTACTGCATTCACCAAAAGATTTTCCATTGGCATTGTCTTTATTATAATTTATTGGTATTACAATATTTTTTCTCAAGGAGACCATGTGCACGTTGAACTCAAAGTTCACTCAATCCATAAAAGTCTTCCCATAAATACCTGTTCACTATCCAATTAATTCATATGATTTTTATAGCCCTGTAGTTATTCTTTATTAATTCCGTTATGAAAATTGATAATGGAGAAGTTTTCCTTCAGCCAAAAAAAAAGTACCTCTAATAAGTAGTCAGTTACACAATCTTCCCAGGGATGAGCAAAACATGACAGCATGATTATAGTTGCTATCTACAGAAAGATAATTTTCTTGTTTTAAAGACATCATAGTATTTCAGTTAACATTAAGTTTTGTAGGATGTAACCCACTGCAAAGAGGATGGACAATTTGAATCCGTAATAGAAACATGAGGACTTAATCCTACAATTAAGCATTTGTATTTGGATTTAAAAGATCTGAAATATTCAAATTTCAAATGTTAACCACTGAGCCTTTAAATAGTAAGTGATAAATCAATCTGAGAATTGGATATATCCTTAATATTTTGTAAACACGACCCTTGCTTGAAAATCTATGAGACTCCAACAGTCCTACTAGATGTAGCAGAAAAATACTAATAGATTGAAAAGCAAGAATATTCCAGACACCAAATGGAGAGGGAAAGAGAGACAGAGACAGAGACACACACACACACACACACACACACAGAGAGAGAGAGAGAGAGAGAGAGAGAGAGAGAAAGAGAGAGAGGACAGCAGGTTCTTACACACATGTGTGCTTGTGGGTATGTGGATGCCAGAGGACAATCTCTGCCATTTCTTAGCACTGTCCACTTTCCCTTCTTCTTTTCAGACAGGGTCGCTCACTGGTCTGCATATCACCACATAACTAAGAGGGCAACCTAGTGATTCCCTGAGATTTGTTCTTTTCTCTCTTCCCACCATTATGATTAACGGTGTGTGTCATCATATCTGGCTGTTTCTATTTGTGTTTTAGCTATCAAACACAATTCTTGTGCTTGTAAGGCAAGCATTTTATAAATAATTTCATTAATGTTATTAAAGACAGAAGGATAATTAGTTTATACCAGTAATGAACCAACCACCATTGCCTGGTTTAATTCAGGATATGAGATTTTAGCCATATAGTACAGGATAAATATACTACAATGAATGCACCAAAGGGAACATGAACATAGACTTTATTTCCTGTCAGTGAGATACTTTGCCCTAGGGATGCTGCCTTGTATGCCCCCAGTGTATGAGGAGGCTCTTTGCCCTCCTATGACTGCTGAACTGGTGCGGGGGACTGTTATGTAGGGACACTCCACTCCAGAGGAGTGGGATGGAAGGGATAGGGGGTGGGAGGGAGGGACTGGGAGGGGTGGAAAGAGGACACTTTGATGGAGATGTAACCTGAAGTAATAAATAAATAAATTAATTAATTAAAATATCTGACAGGTTGAAAATATGGCTCCAAATTTCCATTATCAAAGAAGAGCTGGGATAATGAAAAAAAAAACTGCAATAGGTAAAGAATTAAAAGAATGAAACTGTAGTCAAAATATAGTAGCAGATATCAAATTTCTCATGTTCTTTGGTTCTTTTTTAATTTAATCAATGGCCAACAGGTACCATTAAGGAAAAGACAAATATATAACATGGCTTATTTATGTTCAATACATAAAAGCATAAATGTGCATAAAACAAGTGTCTATTGAAGAGATTAGGGGTTAACCGATTTCTGACAGAAAGGAGATAGTGACTCTAGTTAGGTTAATGTATTTTCATTTAAACATATAAGGTGACTGAATTTCTGATTTTTCTCCCTCTCCAAGACTTGGTGGGAATTTTCCCACTGAAGGGAATCATTTGATGAGACTTTCAGACTTCTTGGGGGTTAGGGCCCCTGTTACCCTGCAAGAGCCAATTCTAAGAAAGAAAGTGAACTGCTCTCATCCTCAAGTGTATAGCTGAGATTCTGCTTTGGTCAAACAAACCCCAATTACAGCTGTGGGTATCTGCAAATAGTTTGGAGAATAACCCTTTGCTGTGTGCGTCTGCTTCATCAAGCCTAAATATAGCTTGAAAGAGACTAAAGTAAACAACAGACATGCTGACATAGAAGGTGGAAAGCTCATGAAGCTTCAACTCTATACAAGAATCTTTTTTTATTTTATTTTATTTTTTTCTTCAAGTTACATCTCAGTCGCAAACCCTTCCCTATTCCCCCTTCCTGTCCCACCCTTCCACCCTCTTCCCCCCCCAACAGCTTCTCTTTTCATTCCAACAAATGGTTCTTTCTCTTATAACAGTAAATTCTATACAAAACAGCAGAATTAAATATGCCACATTTATGAGAGTTAAATGGCCCAGTATACCTTCCCAATGTCCAGTTCATACATATTTGGCCCCTGACTTTAATCTTCTACCTTCTAACCATCTCCATGAGTTTAAAGTTCTATAACTGATTTAGTTTTCATACTAACTTGCATCACTATTATAACCATCTTCTTAGATCTAGAACACCCTCTTGATTCCTAAACAACTCAAAATTTAGCTATGGGACTCAAGCTGTCTATTCTTCAACCACCTCAGAGAGCTGAGAAGGATAAATATATCTGATTATATAGGAAGTGCAGGGCCTGCAGCTTCCAATACTAAGAAATGACAAACCAGTGACTACCTGGACAGTTCCTATTTTCTCTCCATACATTCCAGCATCAGTCTTCAGCCTTTTGGTCCTGTTTCTCTGACAGACATTTATTGTAGAGCAGGGATTATGAAGGACTAACCTACCCTGTCTTGGCAGAGCTAGGCTGTCGACTTCCCTGCTACCAAGTTTTGTCCTTTTCGGACAGCAGTCTGTCCGCAGTTGAAGCAAGGAGTTTTTACATGCCAAGAGATAGGCTTGCCACTAATTCAACCATCTCACACTGGAGATTCTTCGATGCTTTTCTTCTACTTGGAGTAGAATAGGGGGTGCTGTCAGGAGCTGATATGTCACGATATCAAAAAAAAAAATCTTAAGACCACATCTTTAAATGCCATATTCTGCAGATCTCTTGGGGTTTTTGAAGATGCCCTATCTATCTCTTGTATTTAGATAAGTAAATGTTGCTTGTCTCTTAACAACTTGATTACTGAGTAGACAAACTCCTAGTCATGCATGCATGTCACCTTGTTAGCTACTATGACAGTCTATATAAGAATCTAATGAAAAGAATGTCATGAATTTGAAGGAGATCAAGTTGAAGTTATGTGGGATGGCTTGGAAGGAGAAAAGGAAAGGAGGAAATCATAAAATTATAGTATAATTTAAGGAATATGTACTATATAACATACAGGAAATGTGTTACTTGAGTGCTGAGACTTTTCTCTTCTTGCATTTTTCTTCTTTAAATCATTTTTTAAAAAAGGGTCTGTTCCTTTATCTCCAGTAGACCTTCCTGTGTCAGCATCATTAATAGCCCTAGGAAGAGATAGGTTTTCTTATGCACTAAAAGAAGGACAATTTCAGCAAAATGAAGAACTGAGTATGTAAAACCCACAAATGTATACATTGTGGAAGGCAGTAACATTTAAAACATATATTTAAGAAGATGTCTATGGCTAATTATTTGTCAATTTGATACAATCTAGAGTCATTTGAGAACAAACAAACACTTCTGTTGAGAAAATGCCCACATCATACTAGCCTGTACACAAGCCTGTGAGGCATTTTTTTGATTGATGATTGATTGATCCATTGTAAGCCAAGCAATACCTGAGCAGATGGTTCAGTGCTGTACAAGAAAGTAAACTGAGCAAGCAAGAAGGAGCAGTGCAGTTTGTGGCACTCTTTCATAGCCTCTTCTTCAGTTCCTACTTCCAGGTTCCTGCCTTGACTCCCTTTCATGAAAGAGAGTGAACTCCAAAGGGAAATAAACCTTTTTCACCCCAGATTCTTTCTGGTAGTGGTGTATATACAGAAATAGAAAAAGGATATTAATACAGTAAACAAATTTATTATGGGGAAATAATCGCAGAAATATGAGGATTTAAGAGGAATATGAAAGATTATGAATGAATGATGAATAATTTTAATTGAATATTGAAGACAGTGTTTGAATTTTCCAAAAATTCAAACCCAGAGGTCAAAGTGTTCTCCATCACATGTGGAAAAAATGTTCCAGTATCCATGGCTTGGCTGGATGAGTTTATCCTTTGTGTGGCCTCTGATTATGATTTGAACTGGTCACAACAACACCCTGCCCCATCCTGATGGCAGATATGATAAAGCTAGCTGCTGAAATATATCTTACTGACATTCTGCATGGAGACATCTATATGGTAGGATTAGTGGTAGCATTTAATAGCATAGGGAACTTAGAATTGCAAAGCCTGGACTTTAAGATAAAAGACTTACTTCCAAAGTGACATGTCCTTGGGAACTGCCAAGGACAAATGACTTCTTTGATCATAGGATTGGGGGCGGGGACATGCCCTGAGGTGCCCGCTCCCAGATCATGGATCATGGTATTGACTGCCTGTCATTTCACACCCCTCTGCAAAAAGTTTTTGAAGAGACAGAGCCAGGGGCATGACTTGAAAAAGAGCAGGCAAGCTTCTGCTGAAGATATTTAAGTCAAAATTCACATAGACAGAAAGCTGGCCTCCTCTTTCTGTTTCACCTCTTCCTTGTCTGGCAGAGAAACTCAGATCAGTCTCATCAGAAAGCTTCACCCTCTGATATTGACCTGTTTTGGGTCTGGAGAGGAGATGATTCTCCCTGAGATTCTGGAGCCCTTAGGTGCAGGACTATCTTTCCTCAGAGCCCAGGGACTTGGATGGGATGGACAGAACACTGAAATAGGACCCTTGCAGGCCTAGGACATATGAATAGGTGAACCTGGGAGATTTTTCTCATGCTAAATAATTGGTCTCGAAGACAACAAAGGGGAATCTTTCTTGATTAACTGTTTTAGGATCTGACAAATGAAATTCAGAGACTTTAAGAGACTTTCGGACTGAAAGATTTGATGAAGGCCAGCCATCCATATGGACCCATACTGAGAGGAAAATATCCTTTTGTGAAATCTTAGGTTAATGTTAAATGTTTGTATTGCAGATACTAAAAAGTTTTAGGTGCTAGGTTTTAGAGTTAGGGTTTGGGTTTAGGATTTAGGAACTTTATAGGCAATTGTTAGGTAATTGTTAAATATTAACAAATATATGTTTGATAAATAAAAATTTACTGTTTCACACCTGTAATGCTAGCCTTTGGGAAGCTGAGGCAGAAGGATCAGAAGTTCAGGACACCTTGTGTCACATCATGATATGCTATATCCAATCAATCAATAAATCAATTGCAATAGCAAGTCAAGGAATATCACATTCAATATTTTCCTAAAATAAGCTCACCAATTATACTTATGAAACGGTCCCTTATATTTTGTGATTTAACACACTAGTATATTAAATACTCTGATTCCTATAGTCAAGGAGTCATTTACTTGATCTTTAGATAGCAACTCATTGGAATGACTCCCCAAGACATTTGTGGGAGCGACTGTGGAAAAGTCTTGTAGGAGCTCCAACCAATGAAGGGACCTATGACCGTACATTTACCCTGTCCACTTAGTAAGGCTATCTACTTTCTGGGTGACACTGTCATAGACAATGCTCTAAGCAGGCAAGGGCTGCTATCACACATGTGTTTATTAGTTCATTTACTGATATATATGCATATATTATTCAACACAATTAATTAAAAGTAAAAGTAAATGAATATTCAATAATATGGTTGTGCTTGCTTATTTTTACATAGTTGAACCATAGCTGAATATTTTATGCTGTAGGTTGTTCAACAGTTTTCACTGTTTATGAATACTTTAGTTATTTGTTAGGTTAGATTCTTTTATACAATATGCTTTGATCCTTTTCTTTCTTTTCCTCCAACTCCTAGCAGATCCTCCATACCTCCCAACCCATCCAACTTTACAGGATTTTTTTTCCTCTCGAAAACAAAATAAAACACCCAAATGAAAAAAAATCTAACTCAAAAATCAAAAACACCAGAAAAGAAAGTAAACACATGCACACATACACACATATGCGCGCGCGCACACACCACACACACACACACACACACACACACACACATACATACAAAAACATGAAGACCATTTTTTTAATGTTCATTACTTCAGGTTACATCTCCATGACAATGCCTTCTCTCCACCCCTCCCAGTCCCGCCCTGCCACCCTCTACCCCCATCCCTTCCATCCCACTACTCCAGAGTGGAGTATCCCTACATATCAGTCCCCTGTCTCCTTTAGCAGTCATATGAGGCCCAAGAGCCTCCTCATACACTGGGGGACTACAAGGCAGCACCACTAGGGCAAAGAGTCTCATTGACAGGAAACAAAGTCTGTGTTCCTGTTCCCTTTGGTGCATTGGTTATAATATAGTTATCCTGTACTATATGTCTAAAATCTGATTATAAGTGAATAGATGCCATGTACATCCTTCTGAGTCTGGGATAGCTAATTCAGGGTGAACTTCTCTACTTCCCTCCATTTGTCTGGAAATTGCAGGATTACATTGTTTCTGATGGCTGAATAGTATTCCATTGTATAGATGTAACACAGTTTTGTTTGTTTGTTTGTTTTTATCCATTCCTTGGCTGAGGGATATCTGGGGTGTTTCCAGTTTGTAGCTATTACAAATAAGGCTGCTGTGAACATACATGAGGCAATATCCTTGTGGTTAGGTGAGGAATCATTTGGATGTATACCCAGAAGTGATATGGCTGGGTCTTGAGGTAGAGCTCTTCTAATTTTGCTAAGATATCTCCAGATTGCTTTCTATAATGGTTGTACAAGGTTGCACTCCCACCAGCAATGGAGGAGAGTTTCCCTTTCTCCACAACCTCACCAGCATATGCTGTCATTTGAGTTTGTGATCTTAGCCATTCTGACAGGTGTGAGATGGAATCTCAGAGTCGTGTTGAGTAGCATTTCTCTGTTGATTAAGGATATGGAGCATTTATTTAAGTGTCTCTCAGTCATTAGCAATTCTTCCTTTGTGAATTCTCTGTTTAGCTCTGTTCCCCATTTTTTTTGATTGGGTTATTTGGTTTCTTGGCATTTAAGTTCTTGAGTTCTTTGTAAATACTGGATATTAGCCCTATGTCAGATGTGGGGTTGGTGAAGATTTTTTTCCCAATCTGTAGTTTGCCGTTTGTTGGAATGACAAAGTCTTTTACCTTACAGAAGCTTTTCAGTTTCATGAGGTCCCACTTATTGATTGTTGGTCTTAGATCCTGAGCTGTTGGTATTCTGTTCAGGAATTTGTCATCTGTGCTGATGAGTTCGAGGGTTTTCCCCACTTTCTCTTCTAATAGATTTAGTGTGTCAGGCCTTATTTTAAGGTCTTTGATCCCCTTGGACTTAAGTTTTGTGCAAGGTGATAAGTATGGGTCTAAATTCACTCCTTTACATGTTGACATCCAGTTAGACAACCACCATTTGCTGAAGATGCTGTCCTTTTTGTGTTGTATGGTTTTGGCTTCTTTGTCAAAAATTAAGTGACCGTAGGTGTGTGGGTTAATTTCTGGGACTTCAATTCGATTCCATTTATCCACTGGCCTGTTTCAATACTAGTACTATGCTGCTTTTATTACTATTGGTCTGTGTAGTACAGCATGAAATCTGGGATAGTGATACCTCCAGATGGTTTATTTTATTGTACAAGATTGATTTAGATATTCTGGGTTTTTTGTTATTCCATATGAAGTTGAGAATTACTTTTTCCAGGTCTGTAAAGGATTGTGGTGGTATTTTGATAAGAATTACGTTGAATCAGTTTATTGCATTTGATAGGATGGCCATTTTTATTATGTTGATCCTACCTATCCATGAATGTGGGAGATCTTTCTATCTTCTGATATCCTCTTCAATTTCTTTCTTCAAGGAGTTGAAGTTCTTGTCATACAGGTCTTTTACTTGCTTGGTTAGAGTTACCCCCAGGTATTTTATATTGTTTGTGGCTATTGTAAAGGGTGTTGTTTCCTTAATTTCTTTCTCAGTCCATTTATTTCTTGTATAAAGAAGATGAAGCCCATTTTGTGTTGGTTAACTACAATGTGGAATATGGTTGATATATCAATTATCACTTCATTGGAGATAATTGATTTTCCATTTCCTAACAGGTACCAACTGCAATTAATTTCTTGTTTGGGAAGTTATTTTCCCTCTCTGGATGGGGATTTTATTTGTTTTGAACATGCATAGATCTTGTGTTGTCTGTCTTGTGACTTCATGTCTTCAATCTCTGGAAGATATTTTCATGAGAGTCATTCACCACCTCTGCCTCTTACAGTCTTTCCACACCTTCTTCAGTGTAAATCTTTGTCCCTGAATATAGGGATTTGATGAAGATATCACATTTAGGGTTTAATGCACCAATGTCTCCCACACTCTGCACATTTCCTAATTGTGGATTTTTGTTTTAATTAGCATCTACTTCAAGAAAAAAAAACTTTGCTGATATGGATTGAGTGAGGTATGATCTATGGGTACATCAATATGTCTTTAGTAGTCATTTTATTGCTCTTTAAGCAGAAATAATAGAATGCTTTTTCCTAGGACCAATAACCTATCTACTCTTAGGTTCTTAGCCACTTTAACACTGTCAATCATGAGTGACGTCTCATGGAGTGGGCATTAAATCTAATTGTAAAAATAGTTGGTTGCTCCTGTAACACTTGTGACACTATTATAACAATATATCTTGCTGGAAGGTTGTTACTATAGATTATAGGGTTCATGTTGAGTGGTATTAATGTTTATGGTAGTGTTTATAGTGCTTTTCACACTATGAATGCTGTTCAATAGGAGTGAAACTTCAAATAAGCATCAGCTAGTTCTTGATATCTGATACATGAGTGATGTCTACAGCAACAGGGCTGTACTAACAGGTGTGTAATGTAACCAGTAGCATTGTCAATAATTTGTAATGTTTAGGGAGGTCTATGGGACCCTTTAGACAATGTCTCAACAAAACATAACTCATTCCTCATACTGGAGTTTTACTAGGTACCATAAGATGTCTAGTTGAAATACTGTCTGTTCCATTATACAGTAACTTGGATTACTTAATAACTTAAACTGCTCTCCTATACATCTGAATTTTATTTAGTAGGCTTTTAAAGAAGTAGGCTTCCATGTGTCTTTTCAGAAGCCCTTTAGTGTTAACTCTCCTCCTCATATTCCCTTTTCAAACCTGCACTAATCATCAATACTGATGACTCATATACATATAAATATATATACATTCAGAAGTGGGCTTAGATTTATTTGTGGTAATCCTATCACTAATGTAAAACAAAATTAATTTAATGAAATTTATGTGAAGGTAAATCAATGAATCAAATATTTTAAGTCAAAGGTTCTAATAGAATATAATACAAAATTATGCTAATCTGATAGCCACATACTGAGGGATGATGACAAGAAAGGGCTAAAAGTCTTTTTTTTTTCCATATAATTAAAACACCTATGTTTCACGAAAAGTAGGAAAACATACACCTAATTAAAACACTCTAATTCAAATCATATCCATACATTGTACATTGGCTTTGCATATTGTGATGGTATGCTCAGTGGAAAGTCTGTGTATTGTCATGTTCATAAATAAATTCTTAATAAAATGTATGTAGTTTGGCTTGAGTAAATGTTCTTAAAGGCACTTCATATTCACCATGTGTTTCATTTTTAATTAATTTTTTCATAGCTGTTTGTTCAGAAATATTTTAAATGTATAAGTTCTTTGTGACCAATGCTCAGCTGTAAGGCTTCATATGGGCTTGTTACACACAGTCTAAACTCAGTTTTCAATGTTTTGCTGTGCTGATTGACTCCTACATTTCCAGGACAAATATGTGTATGCACAAAAATATTTTAGAAAGATTGCTCCATATTGAAAACTTTTGTGCATATGATGCTTTAGTAATAGAATTCGATAAGCACGAGTCTCCCATAGGTTAGGCTCATTACTTCTCATTAATGTTAAATGTAAAATGCATTTTTGGAAAATACTATAGCTATTCTATTGTATTAGATTGATATGTATATCTACTCTATTTATTACATTAATATTCAGTGCTTCACATGCCATTTACCACAGTAGACCACAAGGTAGTTTATTATACTTTCATTAAGAAAATAATTTTTACTTTTCATTTCTTAACATTATGTATGTTATTTCTTCTTATTTTTTTCCTTTTGTGTATTCAAAATAAAGCACATACACACACACATGCCACGTGCACATGTGCTATAAACAATTTATTTTCTATGAAAGTACTTTCTTGGAAAATTACAATTGTCTGGACTATATGTACTTGGAAAATAATACTGCACAGAAGTCAGCAACAGAATTTTATGGATCACTTCAGTAAAACTTGGGGACATCTGAGACTTTATACATCTCCAGTTTTTAAAGCAAAATACTGAATGAACAGATATCCAGGCCCTATTAAAATGTATGAGTCTAAGAATTGAAATCCAGATATGATGAAGAAGATAAATGAAATCTCAAATAACTCATATATTTGAAGTTCCTAAGCTATCTCTTGGATGATGTATTTTTGAGAACTCTCAATTGAAACAAAGCATTTCTGTATCTTAAGCATAAAGTAAACAAAATGACAAATAGTGCACTTCACTACATGGTTAAAAGTGTTCTGTTTAATCAAGTATTTCTAAAACTCTGTTTGCAGAATATATAGTTTTCTGGAGGAAGTGACAATCTTTAGCTTCTTACATTGCACTATTTATGGATCTGAGATGCCTCATCTCAAGGCTGCTTCAGCAATGCATCACTGGGCTGGATGTTCTGTTCTTTCTCCTTATAAAGCTAAATATTCATCAGTTTTTAAGCCGATTATTAAAACAGCCAGCTCACTGACCAGTATAAAGTATCTCCTTTCCCATGTTATAGAAACCTTTATGTTATGTTTACTGGGAACCTGTCTGCCTCTTTCTGGAAATACCCTCTTCTAGTCCATTCTATCTAGACAATCTAATGGTTCTGTAAAATGGGAAACAAAGCTGAACAGAGAATTCACAAAGGAGGAGTCCCTAATGGCTGAGAAACACTTCAAGAAGTGCTCAGCATCCTTAATCTGTTGCCGTTGAAGTCCAGCTTTATTTCATGGTGGTCTGATAAGATACAAGGGGTTAGTTCAATTTTCTTGTATCTGTTGAGGCTATCTTTGTGTCCAACTATATGGTCGATTTTTGAGAAGGTTCTGTGCAGTGCTGGGAAGAAGGTGTATGCTTCTGTGTTTGGGTGAAACATTCTGTAGATATTTGTTAGGTCCATTTGGTTCAAGAGCTCTGTTAGACTCATTATTTCTCTGTTTGTTTTCTGTCTTGATGATCTGTCCATTGTTGTAAGTGGGGTGTGAAGTCTCCCACTACTAATGTGTGGGGATCGATGTGCAATTTAAGTTTTAGGAGAGTTTCTTTTACAAATGTAGGTGCCTTTGTATTTGGGACATAGATGTTCAACATTGAGATGTCCTCTTGATGAATATTTCCTTTAACGAGTATGGAATGCCCTTCTTGTTTTTTTTTTTTTTTTTTAACTAACTTCAGTTGGAAGTCTTTTTTGCTTGATATTGGGATCACTACTCCAGCTTGATCCCTGGGTCCATTTGCTTGGAAAACCTTTTCCCAGCCCTTTACTCTAAGATAGTGTTTATCTTTGTTAGTAAGATATGTTTCTTGTAAGCAGGAAAATGATGCGTCTTTTTTACAGATCCAATCTGTAAGCCTGTGTCTTTTTATTGGAGAGTTGAGTCCATTGATGATTATGGATATTAGTGACCAGAGGCTGTTATTTCCCATTATTTTGGTATAGGAGGTGGTCCTGTGTTTCTTTTGGTTTAGCTGCTATGGAGTTTTCTGTTTCCTCCATTTTCTTAGGTGTAGTTATCTTCTCTGGGTTGGAATTTTCCTTCTAGGATCTTCTGTAGGGCTGGATTTGTGGGTAGATATTGTTTAAATTTGATTTTGTCATGGAATATCTTGTTTTCTCCATGTATGTTGATAGAGAGTTTTCCTGGGTATAGTAGTCTGGCTGGGCACCTATGTTCTTTCAAGGCTTGTAGGACATCTGTCCAGGCCCTTCCAGCTTTTAGAGTTTCTGAGGAGAGGTCAGGTGTAATTCTGATGGGTCTGCCACTTTAAGTTACTTGACCTTTTCTCTTATGGTGTTTAATATTCTTTCTTTGTTCTGTACATTTGGAGTTTCAATTCTATGTGGCAAGAGAAGTTTCTTTTCTGATCTAAACTGTTTGGTGTTCTGTATGCCTCTTGGAATTTTATTGCCATCTCTTTCTTCAGATTTGGGAAGTTTTCTTCTATGATTTTGTTGAAGATGTTTCTGGGACCTTGGAGTCGAGAGTCTTCTTTTTCCTCTATGCCTGTAATTCTCAGGTTCCATCTTTTCATTGAGTCCTTGATTTCTTGGATGTTATGGGTGAGGACTTTTTTAGCTTTCTCATTTTCTTTGGATGTTGTACTGATTTCCTCTGTCAACTCTTTCATGCCTGAGATTCTGTCTTCCACCTCTTGTATCCTTTTTCTGATACTCATGTCTGTAGTTCCTATTCTCTTCCCTTGATTCTCCATTTCCATTCTTAACTCTGACCGTGTTTTCTTTATTGTTTCCATTTCCAGTTTCATGCCTTGAAATATTTTATTTGTTTTGTATATTTCCTGCTCCAATTTGCTCGTCTTTTCCTGGAAATCTTTCATCTCTTTTAAATCTTTCATTGCCTTGTCTCTTTCCTGTTCAATTTGAGCCACTTTGGCTTGGAGCTCTCTAATGGTATTATCAGTTTCTTTCGCTTTTAAATTGTGGACTCTTTGAATTCCTTAACAGATTTAAATTCTTGAAAGGACTCTATCACTTTCCAGACTGTAGAGTTGTCATCGTTTTCTTGTGTTTCAGTTGTGATGAAGTGGTCAGGGCTTCCTGTACTAGCGTCATTGCATTTTGGGGGGCTCATAATTCACTGGCTTTTGTTGATTCTGCTTTTTCGCTGTCCTTTTGCCATTTGGTTGTTCTTAGCTGTTTGTTCCTATTGTCTTCTGCGCTTGGAGCCAAAGGGGGCGCTTTGGTGTAGCAGTCGTATTGCTTGGTGATCTGTCGCTTTCCACGGGCTGGAAGGGGCCTTGTGTGGAGGTTCTCAGTGTGTCTCCAAGAGTTCACCCCTTCCTGTTGTGTCCCAATTGGGGACTCAGGTGAGGGGTTGTGATGGGGATGTGTTCCTGTAGGTTCCTGGGATCCAACTGGTCTTCGTATAGATAACAGTGCAGGTTGGTAGGCCTCAGGCTGTTGGGTGGGGTTGTAGCTCCTCTGCAGCTTACATGTTGGACCGTGCTTGTGGTCCTCCCTAGTTGCTCACAGGGGGTTCTCAGCATCCATGTGCATCTAATAGCCAGAAGAACTGTGAGCTGGTGCAGGCTATTACCAGGCAATGAGGAATGGCCTGGGATTGTTTCACTGATCACAAGACAGAGCTTTCTATGTTGCATACTGAGAGTTCAGCCTGCGGTGACTCTGTTGGTATGGTCCTGTGTGTCCAGGCAGATTCTGTGGACTCTGGAGGTCCCAAGTTTGGGGGTTGAGACCTCCAGTTGGAGTCTTGAAAGGACCCGACTCCATGGCCTTTAGGTAAGTCACTCAGCTGTGTCTTCCAGGTCGAAGCCTCACTGTTCCAGGGGTGGAGCTATATATGCTTAAGCTCTGGTATCCAGCTGGAAGGGCCAGCACTAGCAAAAGGATCTAATAATAATAACTCCACAATTTGCCCAGGGCTTGGACCTTGTGAAGGACAAATCTGCCTTCCAACCAGGCCACCCTTTCTGCCACTCTCACACCTCCACCTATGTGTGTATGGAGATGGCTTTGGATACTGGCAAATGGGTCCACAATCTTCCAAGTTACAGTACACAGGGTTTGAGCTGCTGCATAACCTGCTGCTGGAACTGTATCCTGCTGTTCAGTCCTGATGCAGTGTTTTTTCCAATGACTGCAAATCCAATAGAGGGGCCTGTATGTATGTGCAACACCCCTCTGGAGAAGTACAAATATGCCTGTGATTTCCAAAATACCTGTGTGAGCTCGCTGCTCTCTGCGCTGCATCTGCTCAGATAGCTGTGGGACCACCCAGAAAGCCTCCAGCTCCCATGGCTCTGCTCTGTCTCTAGAGAGCCTGCATGGGATCTGAGAGCCCAGGAGGCTGGTGAGTAGCCCTATCTGGGGGTTCAGAGCTGAGTATTGGAGTGGCTCTTACCCTGAGCCTCTGCTGGTGAAGATTCCTGATTCCTGGGTTCCGCGACTGTGAGTATCCTGCTGGTCTGTTTTTTCTGAATGTCTGAGAGAAAATGCTGCCAAGGGACTTTTAATGGTCACTGGGTAGCTAGGTGAAACCCAGGAGGATCGAGTCACTCAGTTTGTTGTTCAGAGTCTTATAAATCTGTGGCTTTATGACTGTTTTCCTCGACTTCAAAATGCATCTGCATGGGCCACTGCCATCTTAGATCCCCCCCCCATCTATGTTCATAGCAGCCTTATTTGTAATAGTTACAAAATGGAAACCACCCAGATGTCCCTCAACTGAGGAATGGATAAAAATAGCTGTGGTACATCTATACAATGGAATACTACTCAGCCATCAGAAAAAAATGAAATCATGCAATTTTCAGCCCAATGGATGGAACTAGAGAAGCTCAGCCTGAGTGAGCTAACCCAGACTCAGAAGGACGCACATGCTATCTATTCACTTATAATCGGATTTAACCATATAGTACAGGATAGCTATACTACAGCCAATGCACTAAAGGGAACAGGAACATAGACTTTGTTACCTGTCAATGTGACACTTTGCCCTAGTGGGGCTGCCTTGTAGGTCCCCAGTGTATGAGGAGGCTCCTGGCCTTCATATGACTGCTGAACTGAGGAAGAGGACTGATATATATATATATATATATATATATATATATATATATATATGTATATATATGTATATATAGTGACATTCAACTCTGGAGGAGTGGGATGGAAGGGATAGGAGATAGAGGGTGGAAGGGCCAGACTTGCGGGGTTGAAAGAGGGTACTGTGATGGAGATGTAACCTGAAGTAATAAATAAACATAAAAAAATGAAGCGTTGTGATTCATTAATGAACTCCCCATTGCTTTGTAATCAACAATCTATCAATTAGATCTTCTGTTAAAGATCATCCTCATTGGTATCCTGGGGAAGGTGGCCAGGCTTCTGGCTTTCTTCTTTTCCCAGGGCCATTTTCCAACTTTGTCCCTTTGTTTTTGGTCCAAGTGGCAGAGAACACCATTGAGGAGAGAGGAATGGACTGACTGCTGAGCCTTTCACCTCATGACAGCTGAGAAACAAAGAAAAAACAGAGAAAAAAAAACCCACCATCCCCCAAGATTGACACTTTCAAGTATACACTTCAATCATCCACTAGTCCTTACCTCCTAAAGATTCTATTTTCCCCAGATGTTATTCTCTAGGGATAAGGACCAAGCGTTTAACATATGGCCTTTGAAGGATGATTGTGATCCACATTACAATACCCACCCTCACCAGTTTCCTTAAACATGATCTAAAGTCACAAGTAGATTAAAGAAGTAAATAATAATTAATTTGTAAAGAAGGAAGTACTTACAATCATTGGAGATATGGTCTAAAATATAGGAAGTTTTAAGGAATGTACCAGAAACTATTATAACCAAAACATGAGTTCAGAAAAGTAAAATGTAATATATATATATATATATATATATATACATATGTACATATATATGATGTCTATTAAAATTACTTGAATAGTTATAGAATAGAAAATTAAATTATGAAAATATTGTTAATAAAATATTTCTGTATATACTCTTCAAAAACAATGAAACCTGCATAAAATTCACCAATTTTATGCCAAAGCCAAAAGATGTTACTGAAAAGGAGTAAGGAAGACTAATCTCAGTGGAAGGTGTTCAAAATCTTGAGATTGCAAAGGTAAAATTAACATAGCCATCCCCAACAGACAATCTGATGACAGTATAACACCTACCAAAGCTCAGTTGGCATTTTACTTCTCTAGAAATCAATAGACTACTCTAGAAACTCATACAAAATGGGAGGGACCTAGTGAGACAAAGTTGCTCTACACATGGACATACAGATCCAGAGAAGGGAATTCAGTCCATGAATAAGTGCATCTATCTAACGACCACTGATCTTCAGTAAGCTAGTCAAAGCCACACTTTCTCTTGTTATTTAACAGTGGGTTGCAAGATTCACACAAAAGTCAAGTCCAAAGATTGACTTGGAAGAAGTCTCAGGGAATCTCCATTAACTACTGTTCCTGAGAGTTTTTATATAAAGTTGAGAGTTTTTATACAAAGTGTAACCACTGAAATTACATAATTGTTAAAATCATTCTGATACTGTAACTAAAATTATTAAAGTATATACAGAGACTATAATGAATTAAAACAATTCTAATTGAAATTCCATGATAAGTTCAGCATTTACTTTTACATATTACAAATGCTTTTAAATATAACAAATACAAAGTAAATTTTATAAATACTCTCATATTTTCTTTTTTTTTTAATAGTCCAAGGTTTTATATTTACATGAGTGACAATATAGTTGAGAACAAAATCTCTGATTGGAAATCTGTGCTCTTTTTTTTTTTATTAAATACTTTATTTTTTTTCTTCAAGTTACTTCTCAGTCACAAACCCTTCCCAATTACCCCTTCCTGTCCCCCACCCTTCCACCTTCTTCCCCCCAACAGCTTCCTCTTTCAGTCCAACAAATGGTTCCTTCTCTAATAACAGTAAATACTATACAAAACAACAGAAATAAATATGCCACATTTATGAGTGTTAAATGGCCCAGTATACCTTCCCAATGTCCAGTTCATACATATTTGGCCCCTGACTTTAACCTTCTACCTTCTAACCATCTCCATGAGTTTAAAGTTCTATAACTGACTTAGCTTTCATACTAACTTGCATCACTATTATAACCATCTTCTTAGATCTAGAACACCCTCTTGATTCCTAAACGACTCAAAATTTAACTATGAGACTCTAGCTGTCTATTCTTCAACCACCTCAGAGACTTAAGAGGGATAAATATATCTGATTATATAGGAAGTGCAGGGCCTGCAGCTTTCAGTACTAAGAAATGACAAACCAGTGACTGCCTGGACAGTTCCCCTTTTCTCTCCACACATTCCAGCATCAGTCTTCAGCCTTTTGGTTCTGTTTGTCTGACAGACATTAATTGTAGAGCAGGAATTATGAAGGACTTACCTAACGTGTCTTGGCAGAGCTAGGCTGTCGACTTCCCTGCTACCAAGTTTTGTCCTTTTTGGACAGCAGTCTGTCTGCAGTTGAAGCAAGGAGTTTTTTCAAGCCAAGAGATAGGCTTGCCACTAATTCAACCATCTCACACTGGAGATTCTTCGATGCTTATCTTCTATTAAAAAACTGTGGTACATCTATACAATGGAATATTACTCAGCTATCAGAAACAATGAAATCATGCAATTTGCAACCAAATGGATGGATCTAGAGAAGCTCATCCTGAATGAGCTAACCTAGAGTCAGAAGGATGCACATGGCATCTATTATAGTAGGATTTTAGTTGTATCGTACAGGATATCTGTACTACAACCAACACACCAAAAGGAACAGGGACATAAACTTTTTTTTTCTTTTTCTTTTTCCTTTTCCTTTTTTTTCTTTTTCTTTTTCCTTTTCCCTTTTCTTTTTCCTCTCTTTTTTCGTTGTTATTCTTTGTTTTTGTGGGTTTGTGTGTTTGTTGGTCTTTTTTTAGTATTCCCCCAGTAGCAAGGAGACACCTTTCACTGGCAGTACTGCCTCGTAGGCCCCCGGTGAATGAAGAGGCTCTTGGCCCTCATATGACTCCTGATCTATGGTGAGAGACTGTTAGGCAGGGACACTCCACCCCAGAGGATCAAGACGGAAGGGTCAGGGGGTAGAGCATGGGAGGATGGGTCTGGGAAGCGGGAAAAGAGGACAATATGATAAAGATGTAACCTGAAGCAACAAACAAATAAATTTATTAATTAAAAAAAGCAGGTAACAATGCTAAAACACTGTAAATAAAATAAGGATACAGCCATTCAACCTGGTTTTATAAACCTCCAAGTGCTGAAAAAACATAGAGCTAAGGTAAAACACATGAGAATTGCGGTGTTAACCCATGCCTCTCATATTTTCTTAAATGAGCAAAAGCATCTCTCCTCTGTTTACCTTACTGTTTTCTGTTTCTAGTTCTCTTTTTATATTATGAATTTAGACTATGGAAGTTATTTTACATTCTTTATATTCTGCAGTTATGCTAGCAATGCTTTTCTCTTTCTTCCAATTGGATACTAATCTATTATTATTTCTAATTGAAGGCTCTCATTTATAATCGTTTTTCCCCATTTTGTACATCAAAGGGGAAGTAAAGGGGTGTAAACTAATGAGAAAAACAGGGTCAGCCTTCTAGGCAGGGTAGCTAATTGCTATCTCATAGAAAAAAGTGGCAGAGAGGAAAAAGGCCTGTTCAGGGATCAACATTTGGGTGAGTTAAGAAGGAAAATATGATAGTCTACTCTGCATTTCCTTTTGGGGGTTTCGTCTTTACAGATTTTGTTTTGATCTGTTTCCTAGACAGCCATACTTTGCCTGTTCCTTGAAAGAAACAACTAGTACCAGGTTTGTTTGCATGATATAGAGATATAATATCTACTGATATTATATGTAATATAATGTAATCAAGTGATGTAAACAAATGTAATCAAGTGATGAAACCATTGGTAGAGTTGGGACACTATATTTATTTTGCATTTGCTGCACATGTCAAGTAAAGTAAATTTCTGTCTCTTAATGTCAAAGCCTTCTTAAGTTTGTTTCCATGCTTTCAGTGCCTGTGTGTATATTTGCCAGGAAATTGAAGAAACATGTAAGAGGCAACTTTATAAAGAAATAAAACACAAAACCAAAAACAGAACAGTAATTGCTAAGGGTTTGGACATGTGCATTACCAAAGACAGCAGAGGTATTGGGAGAGAAATTCTAGACCTTCTGTGTGTGTGATTTTTTTTTAACAAACAATAATTCATTTCTAAAATTTTATACAACTATGTATTTAAAGTGTGTATATCTCTATACTTCTGTGTATAACTTAACATGTTTTTTTTGTTGTTAAATATGCTCAAAGGTTACAACATACAGAAACAACTGGAGAAGTGATGTCAAAAGATAAGCATGCAGTACATCTAGGTATAATGGTCATTCTTGGTGTCAACTTGATTACAACTGAAGTTAAAACCCAAACAGTTAGGTACAGCTATGAGGTATTTTTCTTAATAAAAACATTTAATGTGGAAAAACTTACCTTTAATTCAGATATTTTCTGGATGAGAAGATTATCCTTTAAATGGGGACATTGTTGGTTAGAAGATATTTTTAATCTTGATAACACCTTCTGATAGCAACCTATGTAAAGAACATGGACAAAGGAAGCTTTTGTTCTTGCCTGTTTGCCCTTCCTTCCTTCACTGGTATTAGAATCTTTGAAATTCTTGTATCTCCTAAAGACCAGCTGAGCATAGAACCTCATAGACTAAAGAACTACTGAATTCTTGGACTTTCTGGTTGTAGACAACCCTTGTTGGATTAGCAGGTCCACAGCCTATGAGTTTCTCTATGATGAATCCAATTTATATGTTCACATGCATTCTGTCACTTCTTTTCCTTTAAAGAACCCTAATATGCTAGGAGAATGGCTTTGGGCTCTGTTTGGAGGACACATTTCATAGTTTTAGAGCATTAGTTCACAGACTATAATTCTGAGATAAAAGTAAAGGTCAAAAATGTGTTCTTTTATTGTGAAAACATTTCCAACTTTTTTAATGCCATGATTATAATTTATGTAATAATCCAATCAAACCACTCCATATGAATATATGTCAAGCATATCTAATACGTTATTATGTGTGCATGAAAAATGTCCCATAAACAGCAATGGAGGACTGAAAATGAAAAAGAAACATCAAGTGTAACAGTCCCCTCTGTGTCTAGCATAAACATTATTCTTGAGATTGAGCTCAGTGTTAAGGAAAGATATCTTATGACTGTGAATTCACCCAAAGATTGTACAGCTATGATGTTTTCCTATAGGAAAATTTCTTCTCTCGGCATGTGGAAAAACTGTGCAAGTGTTTTCCAGGAAGTAGAAATAGAATATAACCAATCTGCCTGGCAAGACTAGAGGCATTCTAAAGAGACCACTGTGCCATGTCGTTAGCTATCAGACTACTGAAAGATTGGACCCCATGAGATTGAAATTTCCCAATGAACCTCCTGCTGGGAGAGGAATTGGTTGAAAGACTGGAGGCTTCCAAAGAGAAACTAGTCAGCCTTAGAAGGAATTTGCTTTCTGAAGAAAGAGTCCTACTTGTCAGGTTAACTAGGATGAGACTGAGAGATGAGACCACAGGAGGATGGAATATTTCATCATATGCATCTCCTATTTTCTGGAATTCTTACCTTCATGTCAGACCACCAAAGCCTGACTTGGAGAGGTGTGTCAGCAGATCTTTCTTTCTCTTCTCAATGTGCCCACTTTAATATATCTCACTTTTCTGCCTTTCAATATTATTGTAACTCTTTTACTTGGCTTATTAATGATGGATGGCTGAACCTGACCTGTTGGGGCATAGGCTGTGACACATATGTCTGTAGTAACAATAGTCTTCATGTGCACAGGGCTTTTAAGCATTCTCTCCAGTCCTATTTAGCTGTAATCAAAGTCAGAAGCAGGCTGAAAAGTAAATAGCATGTATTGACTGTCCTGGCTAGTGGTGATCTCCAGCAGAAAAATGCTTAACTACTTGATTTTTTAAAAAAATGTAGCTTTCCTTACTTTAGAACTATTCCAGTGAAATTTCTATCCCTACTAATCAAAGCTTTGTCCAAGAGGAAAGCCATTAGATGAATATTCATCTTCTCTCATATTTCAACATTTCTTTTAAAACAATAAGTATGCTTCTATGTCTCAAATCTTATGCATATTAAAATGAATCAGAGCCCAGTTTTGCCTATAAAATAATTTTGGATATGCTGATATGAGAAGAAACATGTCTATTATAATGAATTTAGGATATGCAGAGAAAGGAATCTTAATATTCTTAATTCTTTGAAGGCAAAGATAATTTCTCCTAATATTTCTGTATATTAGCTCAGTGGCACTTTGAAACTGGGCATTAGCATTAAAAATCTACTTCTGTTGAATGCATTAATTTTTATGAAATAAAGCTCTAGTCAGGTTGCATATGATAAAATTTAAAACCTCTTAGGCTGTTACTACTTTTTACTAGCATTAAATATTGACAGGACTACTTACTCTTTCTGCAGTTTCCTTTTCATGTCAGTAAAACAAGACTAGGTATCCTTGAATGCCACAGTGGATGTTAGTAGGATAAATTTTGAGTATCTAGGAAAATAAAGTTTCTGCCTCATAAATACAGACATATATTATTGCCAAGCAGATAAAAATCAGTTCAAGATTTTCGTACATGATGAAGACTTGGCCCTTACCTTCATGTGCTACAGGTATAACCTTAAAAATATAACACAAGTTGTGAACTAAGTGTCTCCATTCCATGTTCTGCCTTCCCTGGTTCCAGTGTTTGTCTAGCAGAAATTCTCCCATGAGTTTTCTAAATATATCCTATAAAAATGAATTTCATCAGATTTCATGATTCAGTGTGGTTAGAGAGAGCATAACATTGTGTGAGTAGTTATGGGTGCATAACATCTTGGAATGTTAGAGTAGAAAAATATCTCCTGGTCAAAACAATTGTATTGCTGGCCTTGGTGGAGGTCTAACATCAAGGTTGTTCTGGTTTAATCACTTTGGCTAAGGGACTACTCCTAGGAAGGCAAGTTCACCTTAAGCCATGCTAAATAGAGATAAACATAACAGTTCTTTAATGAGATTCTATGTTTCCTTACTAGTGTCTCTACCACTAGTGATGTACTTTATGGGCCACAGCATGTTAAGTATGATTGAGTCATAAGTATGGTTTCTTCTCTGGATGATTCAAAGACGTAACTTTCCTTTTTCTTATTTCTCTCTTTTTTAAACATGTGTTCCTTAATCGTTTGGATTTTTCCAACATTTTAGTTTCCTTACTCTTTCTGCAAAGCCTCCTTCTCCACTATGTGACTTTTTGTCAGTCATATGTCTGAACCCCATGGCAGGTTAAAAGTCACAGCTTTTTCCTTTCCTCCTCCAATGTCCCTGGACAGTAGCTTAAGTTGAGTAATTTATTAGTGAGACTAAGAACCTCAAAGGGACCCTTACTTCCCTGTGTGTGTGTGTATGTGTGTGTGTATTATACCACATTGTGCAAAATTCCCAAGGATATAATGTTATTTTTGAATATGAATTTTTAAATTCAACAACAACAAAAAGCTAAAATTAGATCCCCGTTTGAAGCATTCAGCATATTTACATTTATAGGACTTCTGTTTATTATATTGGACATAATGCAAATCTTCAGATGATCATAAAGTTACATAAGGCAGGACACTATAATGGCCTTGTCTTTGATATGAGTCTTTTCATTAAATTTAAGCCCATTTATCTAAAGTAGGTGCTTCAAGTGTCAAAATCAGGAAGATAGCCAACAGTCTAAGAAATAATGAGGATGAATCTCTATCAAATACAATAGAACTTGTGTTTAGGATATGGAATTCAAATTATTTTATTCCACCACTTTTTCAGACTTTTATGCAAATGGTAAAATTGCTACCACCCAGGTCTACTGCTGTATTCTGATAAATTGATGACCCTTTTCACTTTGAAGCTGAAGTCCCTTTCCTTCTCCTCCATCATTTTCTATGTGCTGACTCTTCTAAGCCTAGCCAATTATATAAGAAGTGGTATATATACAATTATATATATAAGTAGTATCACAACCAATGGGAGAAAAACACAGTTATCACCTGAGTTAGAATAAAAACCATGTGTACCTCCTGTGCTTGTGTTATCTCTTCATAGGATGACTTCTTGATCAACAGCAAAATTTGCCTTTTCCAGACACTTAAGTTGCAGTGGAGGTCTCTTTCTTTTGCTCCATAAACTTCTTTCTAATTGTACCAATGAAGATTTCCCCTAGTCTTGTCTGCTTAGGAAGAGCTGAAAATTGCTCAAAGCAAAACTAATATGAGTTATGATGTTTAGGATCATGATGGAGTTAACAGGAACAACACTAGCTCTGGCTCTGGCACCACAGAATCATTTAGCCAATTTCTCTGGGTGTTAACCATGGTTGTGTTTATTCACTGCATGGAAATGTCAAAGTTTTTAAATCAACAAACATTGAATTTTTTTCATTATTGAGATTATTAAATATGAAGAAGCTATGACAGCTCCATCCTTTATTTGGCACTTTTTACAAAGTATGAGGCAGTTTTACCAGTAGAAAACTTTCCTTCAGAAAAAAAATGGAGTCACTCCCACAGACTGGCACATGACAGCACACCACAGGATGTGGAGTCTGAAGGCAATAACTTTCCTACCTGCCTCTTATTTTCCCCTTCCTCTTTGTTCTTCTCTTTTTCTCTTCCTGTACTTTTCCTCTTTTTTTGGTTTTCTATTTCTTTGCTGTGCTTTGGTTTGAACCCAGGACCTTGTGACTGCTACCTGCAGACCAGTGTTCTGCCACTCAGCTACACTTCCAGCGTAACATTTCCATTACTGATGTTGCCGGTTTTTTTGTGTTTATTCCTCTTGGACAGACCACTCATGGCAGCTTAACTAAAATACCTTGGAATACAGAATACCTTTCTTGTGTAGAAATGTTGTGAGGACTGAGCCCACAATTTCACAGTTTAAGTGAGTTTCAGAAGAAATGCATTCCAAACACTTTCAAAGAAATCAGTATATGCAGTTATTGAGAAAATTGTGTTCTCATGTCATGAAATTATTTCTTTAAAAAATTAAAAGTATTAATAATGCTACTTTTCTTGAGTGCAAATGCTAGAACTTAAGTTTAAATTAAAAGAATTGTATGCAATATATACATGGCTCTCACTATTAGAAGTTATTAAAAATTGAGGAATATAATTGCTAAGTATTTGGTCCCATATTAGAAATTTCTATAAAAATAAACTTCTTCTTAGATTTCTGCATGAACACAAGTGTAATTGATTGTCCTCTCCCCAGAACCCATCCAATCAGAATCCCAGAATGCAAGTGGATCACTCAAACTTTGAGTGCTATTTATCATTTCATATTGACTAATAGAATTTACTGAAGGACTCTATAAATTCAAATAGAAATGAATAAGAGGAAATTTCTTATTGGGCAGTGACTTGGGTTCAAAGGAGAAGAAACTGATATTGCATGAGTTAAAAAAAAAAAAAGTGCAACACCCAAAAATGGTAACTGCATCCCATATCCTGGGCTCCATTTACAACCACACAACTCTGCCTGCTTTCCTGGAGGTCTGCCACCACCAAGAACACCAGGAAAGCCATAGTCTTCCAAATCCTCTGAAAGCAAACCCATCAGCAATAAACTGCACTCCATACCTTGTGCTCTATTTTCAGCACCACAACTCTGCCTGCCTTCTTGGAGGTCTGCTGGCACCAGGGACAATCAGGTAAGGCCCTGCCCCAAGGTGGGAAAAATCATTCAAAACATATACATCCAACAAAATATACTCAGAATTCAGCATCTCAACTTCTAATAACTGAAAAAGCAAGATTGCTAAAGTCCAGCATAACAATGCAACCAACATCACCCAGGAAATAGTGCCATTATGAGAGCCAAGCTATTCTACTTCAGTAAGCCCTGGATATCCTAACACAACTAAAGCACAAGAAATTGGCCTTAAGTCCATTCTTACAAAGATGACAAATGATTTTAATGAGGAAATGTGTTAATTCCTTTTAAAAGTAGGAAAATATAATCAAACACATAAAAGAATAAAACTGTCCAAGACCTATGAATAGAAACTATAAAGAAAACACAAACTGAGGAAATCTTGGAGATGAAAAACCTAGATAAGAGAATAGGAACTATACAAAAAAGCATCAACAACAGAATGCAGGAGATGAAAAAGAGAATCTTAGGCATAGAAGATACCAAAAAAGAAATTGATACTTCGGTCAAGGAAAATGATAAATATAAAAAATTCCTGACACAAAACATCCAGGAAATCTAAGACACTGTGAGAAGACCAAACCTAAAACTAATAGGAATAGGAAAAAGAGAAGGTTCCAAGCTTTAAGGTCCAGAAAATGTTTTGACAAAATCATAGAAGAAAATTTCAATAGCTTAAAGAGAGAGATGCATACAAAAATACTAGAAGCTTAGAGAACAACAAATATATTGGACCAGAAAAGAAAATTCTCCTGCCACATGATAACCAAAACATTAAATGCACAGAAGAAAGAATATTAAAAGCTGCAAGGGAAAAAGGACGAGTAACTTACAAAGGCAGACCCATCAGAATTACACCCGACTTCTCAGCAAAGACTCTAAAACCCAGAAGAACCTGGGAAGATGTCCTGCAGACTCTAAGAGATCACCGGGACAATAGAAACTCCCAAGAATCTATGAGAGTGACCCTTGCTAAGACTCCTAGCAATGGGAGATATGGAACCTGAACCAGCCAGCTCCTGTAACCAGAAAAAGACTTCCAATGGAGGGATTGGGAGATCAACCCAGTCGCAAAATTTTAGACACACAATTTGTCCTGCCTACAATATGTGCAGTATTAAGATGGAGTAGAAATTGAAGGAATGACCAACAAATGGCTGGACCATCTTGATTCCTATCCCATGAGAAAGAGCCCACCCTGACACTATTAATGATATTCTGCTATACTTGCTGACAGGCACCTAGCATAACTGTCATCTGAGAGGCTTCACATGGAAACTGATGCAAAGACCCTACAGACAAACATTAGGCAGAGCTTGGAAAATGCCATGGAAGAGGGATAACAAAGTATTAAATAAAACAGAGAAGTCAAGGACACCACAAGAAAAAAAAAATAGAATCAACTAACTTGCGTCCATAGAGGCTCAAAGAGAGTGAACTACCGAAAATAGAGCATGCATGAGACAGACCTAGGCCCTCTGTGTATATGTAGCAGTAGTGCAGCTATTCTTCATGTGGAAGTCCTTACAGCAGGAGCAGGGACTGTCTCTGACTCTATTCCCTCCCATTGTATCCCTTTCTCCTAACAAAGGCCGTCTTATCTACCCACTATAGGAGAAGATGTGCTTAGTCCTACTGCAACTTGTGTGGGTTGATATCCATGGAAGACATCCCTTTTCTGAGGAGAATGGAAGGACTAGAGAAGTTAGAGCATGTGAAGGAGGTGAGCAGAGAGGGAGGGATTATGGGGAAAGGGAAAGCTGTAATTGGATGTAAAATAAATAAATGAATGAATGAATAGATAAATAAATAAATTAATAATACATTTTTAAAAAGTAAAAGAAGTAATAATGTAGGTTAATGGCATAGGATCAAAGAAAATTAGTGTGATATAACAAGAAGCCTTCAAAAAGAGGAGGCCCATTCAAACCACAGTTTCCTATGGTAGAGAATGTCATGTGTATGTGTAGAATTTTAATGTCTTTTTAGGTTAGTGAAGACATCACACTGTAGCAACGTGGTGGATGGCTATCTGCATATGGGGATTGTCAGCAAGTAGTTCAATGCTGTGTCAGCAGAAGCATCAGAGGAATTGAGGTAGGAAAGTATGAAAGCAACACTGGCTTAGAGACAGGACTGTGACATGGTATTTTATTGTATAACACCAAACTGTAAATAAGAAGGCAACTCCTACTCTTCTGGAAATAGTAGCAGATTTTTATGTAGGTCAAACAGTAATCATAGGGCAAGAGCGTTGTGTGAGTTTTGTCGTGAATTTGGTTTTGCTATTAAAACATCTTTTCATCTATAATAATGGAAAAGAAGAAAAATGGCATCAGAATAGCCAAGATTACAAGTGGAGCAGTTTTCCACAGAAAGAATCTGAAGAAAGACTCAAGGAAAATTCTATCAGTATTTGATATTCAAACAACTGACCCATGGAGAAAGTCCCACAGTTAGAAACTTTGGTGATAAGTGTTGTGCAAAAGGAGGATTGACATCTAGAAATTATTACCCTGAAATATCCACAGGAGATTTCCGCAACTCACATTACAGCAGGAAGAAACTTCCTGTCATGATGTGATGAGCACACAATGAATAGTGGATTGCAAAAGGCATGTTTTGACTATCTTCCATTTGGATCACATTTCACAAATCTCAGGATTCTTTTATATCACTACCCTCTGTGAACAGCACATTTTAAATTATACTTTGGTAAGTGAGATCAATTCCTCCCCCAATATCATCTTTCCTATTGTATTATTGAAGTATCTGTGGATTTGCAGATGTTTCCTCTCCTACCTTTCTGTCCAGTGTTGACAGATTTCAAGTATTTCCCTAAGTGGTAATTTTTCCACAACTCCTTCTAAAACTACAATAGACTGGGAAGGAGGTGTTCTTCTTATTTTTTCTTTTTCCTTTTAGTTAGTAATTCATGACATGTGGTGGTTTCTCTTATCAATGTCCCAGAGTGGGAACAACACAGATCAACCAATATCTGAGTGAACCAGGCAGTGCCCTTTCTATTGGCCTGATATTTTTCTATAGCAGTAGTTGATCTGGCATCATCTACAAGATTTAAAGATTTCCAGACTCTTGACTCTCCCACTTCTCCCAAGTAAAGCATCCCTACTATGTCTCAAACTCCATCTGAGTTTTTTACCGGACCATACAGAATGTACTTTGAAAGTCTTCATTTGTAGCTCACTTTTTCCTTTCCTTCTCATCTCATTCAACTTGTGTAAAAAACATAAATAATTTTTGAAGTGTTATACTTTCTACTATAAAAAGTTAAGCTTGGCCCATCACCAGTATATGTGATAATAATTACTACTCTAGTGCCTCCACTTGATTAAACTTATGAAGTGTTCATATGTCATTTTGTCTAAACCTACTATAAAATGAAATATACCTTGCCTCAAGGAGTCCAAATATAAATGTACATATTTTAAATAATGGTAGCAATTGCCACTATATGAATTATAACTCTCCAGAACCAACAAGAAATCCACATGGTTTGTATTTGTATCTACATGGATGGGGACTTTCTTAATGGCTTAGAGATTACAAGAAACTAACACAATATGAGCAAACAAGCTGGAGTCCCCAGTCCCCAATGGTGAAGGTGGACTCTAAATCCAAATACTTAACAATAGGTAGAGCCAACAGTGAATTCTAGTCCAAATCTTGCAGCTATCTCTCAGATACCCAATGTCTTAGTTACTTATCAATAGCTATGACAGAACACTGTGACCAAAGAATTTATAAAAGACAGTATTTAATTTAAGGTCTTGGTTCTGAGGGTTTGAGTTTATGAACATCATATTGAAGAACATCGCAGCAGTCAGACATGGTCTTGGAACAGTAACTGAGAGATCATGTCTCAATCTGCAAGCACAAGGCAGAGAAAGAGAGACAATTGAGAGGGCATAGGCTTTTGAAACCGCAAAGCCTACCACCCTCATTGACATAACTTCTTCAACAAGGCCACACCTCCCAATCCTTCCCAAATAGTTCCAGGAACTTGAGACCAAGCATTCAACATATGAGTGTATGGGGATAATTGTCATTTAATTCACAACAGCCAGAGTTTCAATTTGATCCTCAAGGCAAGAAACAAACTGATTTCCAGCTCTAAGGCTGCAAATATTATGACTTCCTACTGTTTACTCATCTTTTCATCATATTAAAGCATCTATTCTGATTGTATCCTGCCCACACAGATCCTTAATCACAAACTTTATTAATACATAAGTGTCCCATTGTTGGGCGCATAAACATCCTTGCATCCACAGATCACTAGGGAAAACAGGAATGTTAAGCACATGACCCCATTATGTTTCCAAAGTAAAAGCTGTGTGACATGTTTTTTCATCCAGAAGACTGCAATTTGAGGTGATTAATAGCATTAATGATGTTCTGAATTAGCAAAAGATCCAAGCCATATCATTCTCCAACAAGCAGCACTGGTGGTACATAGTAGTCTAGGTGGCCTTTGCAATATCTATATTGACATGGGCTTCCCCCAAGCTCCCAAATCTAGAATTAGAGTTAGTTAATTGCCAAAAATGACCTCTATGCTATAAGCATGGCCAATACCATGGTAGATCCTTCCTTGAGCCCTTAAGCTAACACATGTTGCCTACCTTTAGAGCCCATCTTCTTGGAAGAAATGTCATGTACTTTGAGTTGACTTTGATGTAATTATGCCTTCTTGTGCACTGGTGATAGGATTACACCAATTGGATTCCAAATTGTGCTGTGTTTAAACATACCCACAATAAACTGTTTTTTGTTTGTTTGTTTTTGTTTTGTTTTTTTGAGGGGGTATCATACTCCAGAAGTTTGAACCAGTAGTAGCTATGTAAGTCATACTGAACTGAGTTTTCTTTTTTCCTCTCACAAATCATTACTCTGATAATAGCAGTGGTAACAGAGACTCCCACATCCCACAGAAGCACATAGGAAATACTTGGACAAATGTGTAGGCACTCTGCACTATAATAAGTTAACACATGAAGCATTAACCATTAAAAGTATCTTATAGTGCAAAAATCAGATCTCAGACATACTCACTTATTCTAAAAATATACATTGAGTGCCAAGTGACACAACTCTAGATGCTAGTAGCGATATGGTTCATGGTTCTTCCATACCTGGGCTATTTGGATCAATCTGGAAGCTCTTTTTATATCTCTGAGTCATTTTGCTTATCACATCTTGAACATGCTGCTTTCCTTGTAGGAATGTCTGAGGTATACTGGGGAGATTTTGCAATTCATAAACAGAAAGCAAAAAGATCCTGGGAAAGTGACTCTATCTTCCTAATTCTGATCACAGCCTTTTGTTGCTGACCCCATGGGTAAGAGCATGAAGCATTCCTTCTTGGAGTGGCCCCATCACTGGAATTTGAATCCTAGTAACCACCGGTGAGAACAAGTCTGGCCTTTTCACCCTGTGGTGGTTTGAATAGGAATGGCCCCCAGTGATTCATGTGTTTGAATGCTTGGTTGCCAGTTAGTAACATTATTCAAAGGTGCGACCTTTTGGGGGCAGGAATAGCCTTGTTGGAGGAAGTGGGTCACTGGGGGTGGGCTTTGAGGTTTCAGATGCTCAAGCCAGGCCAAATGTTTCTCTCTCCCTGTTGCTTGACAATCTGGATGTAGAACTCTCAGCTATCTCTCAAGCACTATGTCTGCCTGGATGCTACTATGCTTCCAGTCATGATGATAATGGATGAAACCTCAGAACTGTAAATCAGCCCTAAGTAAATGTTTCATTATAAAAAGTTGCCATGGTCACGGTCACTTGTGTCTCTTCACACCATTAGAAACCCTAAGGCACACCCCTTCTCTGTCACTCCTGATAAATTTGTTGATCACACCTGTGAGAACAGGTTAAAACCATTGCCTCATAATTTTGAAAAGTGTGGTGGGCTATCATTTTTTTTTTAACAGAACTGCATGGTAACAAAGGCATCATCTTTCTACTCCTAGCTTAGGAATCAAGAAAATTACTTTAGCCCACTTGGCCAAATGCCTTGTTGAATTTCTAATAATTACTTACACCTTTCCTACTAAATTATAACTGTACTTAATTTCCACTTTCAACTTAGTTTTATTTCCAATTTTACTAGGGTCAACTGAGGACACACAGATACTTTGTATTTGAATATTTCATTTTTCTTTTACAGGATTTAATGTGATGTCAATGTCTTGGGTTTTGGAACTGTCAGCATATGCTGTGTCTTGGTAGCTCATAGGTTTGAGAAGCCCACCACACTGGCAGGATATGGAGATGCCTGATACTCCCAAAGTAGACCATAAACGACAGAGCACAATTTACTTCTATTTTGCTCTCTGTTATGTTCTCTGATTACTGGGTGTACAGAGTAAATGTCCACACATAATCTTATTTAAGACAGGTGTAGATACCAATTGTAGCATTATAAATGTCAGAGCAGTTTTCTCTTCATACTGGTCCAGCCTTCACACTTCAACTCATACTCTCAGAATGTTTTAGGTCTTATAACAATTTGGATACTGGCTGAGTCTAGAATGTTAAGAGGTCCAAGGAACATCAAAATTTATCCAATTTTTATCCTCCTTTTTCAGTTTGTTGCATATATAAAGAATTCAGTCACAGATAAAATTGAGTGTCTAAATTTAGTCTTTGGAAAATTATAGAAAATACAGTTTTGTTTTTACAGTGAGTGGCTGCATATTTACATACAAATAGGGATATGGGTTTTTGAGTAACCTTGCATTCACTTAACAGATGTTAGTATTTTACTAATATCTTAAAGATATCGCCAAGGCTAATGTACATATTAATGTACAGATGAAATTTAAAGTGGTTCAGGAGAGTGTTTAAGGAAGCTATGACTGGAAGACCATGAGTCTTGATTGAAGAAGGAAGGTTTTAGAAGGCAGGGCTTAGAAGGCAGATGGGGCAGATGGCAGAATGTGTATGAAGAGCTAATACTCAAGTAGGAAATGCAGAGCTGACAGCTAGCTCTGCAAGAATAAAAAGACTTGACCTACTGTGCTTTAGGTTGGTCACACTGTGGGAACATATAAAATCTAATGAGTTCAAGATGTTTAAAAAATACTATGAAAGCTGGAGTGATGACTCAGCAGTTTAAGAAGTCATTCTGCTCTTGCAGAAGAAATGAGTTAGGTTCCCAGCACCCACCTTGAGCAATGACTCTATTTTAAAAGCATTCAATACTCTCTTCTTCAGTCCATAGGGCACTATGTTCATATGCAATAACCCGCTCACTCCCAAACATGTACATATAACATAAAACAGTATTATGAAATTTCAAAGGTGGATTATTGGCATAGAGGATGAAGGACAAAGTGGGAAAGGAGCATTGTGAAGGGAGAACGGTTCATGGCTATTAGTGTATAGACGACAGAGGAGCAATGATAGAGGTGAATGGTTCTGTACAGGAAGCTGAGGTTAGGTGTCAGAGTGGCCTAGTCTTTAACCAAATCAAACATGTAAGTCTTGATGATGCCTGTGGCCCACAGTTATATGATAATATTAAAATTATGATTATAGCAAGCAATGTTGGTTTATCCTAGCAGCACATTTTATTAAACTTTATGCTTCTTTGTTTTCACTTTTTTAGAAAGTTAGGCACTTAAGAAGATAGCTTAGCCATTAAAGAACTTCCCACACAACTAATAAGACCATTCAGTTCAACCTATAATATGAGTGGTGTGACAGTGCATTATCTTTAATCCTAGCACTGAGAAGATGGAGAATTAGAGATTCCCAGAGCTCACCAGCCAGGTAATCTTGTAAAATTAGTGAACCTTAGGTCAATATGATTCACTGTTTCAAGAGAAAAAGGCAAAGAACAATCCAAGATTACAATCAACAACCACCAAAGCCTTCTATATGCACATACATGCATGCACACATATAACAGAACATACATACATACATACACTAGAGAAAAAGAGAGAGAAGAAGAAAAGAAGAGGAGGAGGAGAAAGAGGAAGAAGATCATAACTAAGGTCAATTTTGTTGCACTTTTTGATAAGTCAATACTTTGTTATTAAAGATCATTCATAAAACTTTTGGGTATCTAAAGAGAAATGATTCACTTAAGTGGTAGTTCCATATAAACTATTCTGGAAAAAAGACACTATGATTTCATCTCAAAATTCACTTCATCCGAGAGCTTAAACCTCACTAAGTCCCTAAATGAACTGCAGAAGTATATCTTTGATCTCTCTGAAATAAAAGCAGAAGAAACAGAGACAACACCATAGTTATCTGTACATTGTACCCTCTGTATATGTCTATAAGGTAAGTTAGTATTAATGTCTCATTATATATCTACTAAAATGTGAGGTGGATATATAATCAACTCCATTTAAAATTTATAGTGTCACTTTGTTTATTCAAACCTTTTGGAACTCTTTTTATTTCCCATCCTCTGCCTCTTCAGTGGGAGTATTACAGGTGTGCGCCATCAAACCCAATTAATATCAGTGCTTAACATAACACTATTATTATTTTGACCTGTAATTTCTTTTTTTATGTTTATTTATTACTTCAGGTTACATCTCCATCACAGTACCCTCTTTCAACCCTTTCCAGTCCCTCCCTCCCACCATCTACCCCCATCCCTTCCATCCCACTCCTCCAGAGTAGAGTGTTCCTACATATCAGTCCTCTCCCCCAGTTCAGCATTCATATGAGGGCCAAGAGCCTCCTCATGTACTGGGTGCCTGCAAGGCAGAACCACTAGTGCAAAGTGTCTCATTGACAGGTAACAAAGTCTATGTTCCTGTTTCCTTTGGTGCATTGGTTGTAGTGTAGTTATCCTGTACTATATGGCTAAAATCTGATTATAAGTGAATAGATGCCATGTGCATCCTTCTGAGTCTGGGTTAGCTCATTCAGGATGAGCTTCTCTAGTTCCATCCATTTGCCTGCAAATTGCATGATTTCATTGTTTCTGATGGCTGAATAGTATTCCATTGTATAGATGTACCACAGTTTTTTTAATCCATTCTTCGATTTAGGAACATCTGGGTTGTTTCCAGTTTGTAGCTACTATGAATAAGGCTACTATGAACATTGATGAGGAAATGTCCTCGTGGTTTGGTGAGGAATCATTTGGATGTATACCCAGAAGTGGTATGGCTGGGTCTTGAGGTAGAGCTATTGCAAGTTTTTCTAAGATATCACCAGACTGATTTCCATAGTGGTTGTACAAACTTGCACTCCCACCAGCAATGGAGGAGTGTTCCCCTTTCTCCACAACTTTGCCAGCATGTACTGTCATTTGAGTTTTTGATCTTAGCCATTCTGACAGTTTTGAGTAGGAATCTCAAGAGTTGTCTTTTTTTTTTTTTGTTTTGTTTGTTTTGTTTTGTTTTTTTTTATAAATACTTTATTTTTTTTTCTTCAAGTTACATCTCAGTAACAAACCCCTACCTTTGCTGAAATAGCTCAGTTGGGAGAGCGTTAGACTGAAGAGTTATCTTGAATCACATTTCTCTGATGATTAAGAATGCTGAGAACTTCTTCAAGTGTCTCTCAGCCATTAAGGAGAGATTCCTTCTTTGTGAATTCTCTGTTTAACTCTGTTCCCCATTTTTTGCTTGGATTATTTGGTTTCATGGCATTTAACTTCTTGAGTTCTTTGTAAATTATGGATATTAGCCCTCTGTCAGATGTGGGGTTGATGAAGATATTTTACCAATCTGTAGACTGCCATTTTGTTCGAATGACAATATCTTTTGCCTAACAGAAGCTTTTCAGTTTCATGAGGTCCCATTTATTGATTGTTGATCTTAGAACCTGAGCTGTTGGTGATTGAATGTTCTTGTTTGTAGTCTGAGAACTCATGATCGAGGAATATGGTATTTGCAACCTGTATTATTTTATGTATTTTTGTTTGTTTTTAATAAAAATTACTGGCTTCAATTCTTCAAATTTACTATAAATCTATGTTCATTATATTATTTCTAAAGATAATTTCTTGATAAAATGTAAATATATCAAAACCCCATATCATAAAATTATAGAGAATTAAATCTTAATAGCAAAAGGAAGGACAGTGTTCATTCTTCTGATGGTAAAATCCCATTCTGAGTTTGTTGCTGAAAATCAGAAATTCAGTTTGCTTTGTCTGTTTGTTTGGTTTCTTGTTTGTTTGTCAGTTGGGTAAAGGGTTTCAATCTCACTAAAGACGGAAATTCTGTGCCTCTGCTCAACTTTTTTTTGGGTATTAAGTTTAAAGCACTTAGTTTTGTTCACAGTTTTTAAATAGGAACATGAGAATAATTTTGATTTACAGAACACTATATCTCTACATTCCATTTCAGATTTCAATTCTGAGGTAACTACTATTCATTTATATTTCCAATGGTTTCTATCTGTTTTACCTATGCAATGACTACTACAGTACAAGCATCTGTTAGGAGTGACATAGAGCAATTTGGAGTAAACCATAAATCACGTGAGTCTTTTTGTTCCCATGTCAATTAGAAAACCCAGTCTAGTTTAATGCTTTAAATATTTAAGTTTGGTCTTTAAGTTTGAGTTTTTAAATTTGGTTGTTTAATCTGTGGATCTTGTAAATTACATTGAGGTTCCAGATTTTAATTATAACAGAATAAGATTCTTTTACTGAATAATAAAAACACAATACAAGTTTTATGAGATAATAAGAACTAACTGGGACCCAAAATTTAGAAAACTACTATATTTTTAATTTTGTTGACATTACCAATCTAGAATAGTCTACCATGATGTTAATGTATTACATAGAAAAGCAAATAGTGAACTGTTTCTTTGTGACATCTCTATAATCAATTTTCTTTTACCTCTTTACTAAGTTGGAGATTTAACAAAATGTTCTCTGTTTAATATGTCTGAATTGAAATATTCAATAATCAGTAGTCAATGTTATTCATAAATAACTCAATACAGAGGTTTTAAGAGAAGAAAAGTTATGGAGGAAATAACTTCATATTCACATTAGAATCAATTAATGTATTTCTAATTAAATCACAATTTCATAATGAACCCAAAGTAGGTGTCACTGAAAATTTCTGAAAGACACAAATATTATTATCAGTGAAAAAAAAGTAGCAATGAAAGTTCTAATAAGCAAAACTAATACTGCAGATTTGAAAAAGGTTTTTCAGTTTTCTCTTCTATGTGAGTACTCAGTAGGTTATAGTTCAAGATGTCTTGGTGAATAGTTTAATTCAGTGGATGGTGATAGGCAGAAACAAATGGATAAGAATGTGTAGTCTGTAGACCATGAATTATGAAGGACTTGCCTACCCTGTCTTGGCAGAGCTAGGCTGTGGACTTACCTGCTTCCAAGTTTTGTCCTTTTTGGACAGCATTCTGTCTACAGTTGAAGCAAGGGGGTTTTCTTGCCAAGAGATAGACTTGCCACTAATTCAACCATCTCACACTGGAGATTCTTCAATGCTCGTCTTCTACTTGGAGTAGAATAGGGGGTGCTGTCAGGAGCTGACATGTCTCGATATCAAAAAATCTTAAGTTAAGGAAACATCTTTGAATGCCATATTCTGCAGATCTCTTGAGGCTTTTGAAGACGCCCTATCTATCTCTTATATTTAGATAAGCAAATGTTGCTTGTCTCTTAGCAACTTGATTTCTGATACACTTAGAAAATAACTGTGATAGACTGCAATGTCTATCAGAGAAACAGGGTCAAACAGCTGAAGATTGATGCTGTAATGTATGGAGAGAAAATGGGAACTGTCCAGGCAGCCACTGGTATGTTATTTCTTAGTTTTGGAAGCTGTAGGCCCTGCACTTCCTATATAATCAGATATATTTATCCCTCTCAGGTCTCTGAGGAGGTTGAAGAATAGATAGCTAGAGTCTCATAGTTAAATTTTGAGTTGTTTAGGAACCAAGAGGGTTTTCTGGATCTAAGAAGATGTTTTTAAAAATGTGAGGCAAGTTAGTATGAAAGCTGAGTTAGATTTAGAATTTTAAACTCATGGAGATGGTTAGATAGTAGAATGTTAAAGTCAGGTGCCAAATACATATGGACTGGACATTGGGAATGTATGCTAAGCCATATAACTCTCATAATTGTGGCCTATTTATTTCTGTTGTTTTGTATTGTATTTATTGTTATAAGAGAAAGAACCATTTGTTGGACTGAAAGGGGGAGCTGTTGGGGGGAAAAGATATACCTTAAACTAAAACAAAATAAAAGGTAGAGGATGGGGGGTTTGAGGGGGAAGGGGGTGGAAGGATGGGAAAGGAGGGGGGAGTAAGGAGGGGATTGTGATTGAAATGTAACTTGAAGAAATAAAAAATAAATTAAAAAAATGTGCAGTCTGTATCTAGTCAAACAAATCCATAATTCCTACACTACAAATTAGAAATGACTAAACATGTAGCATCTGAGGTTCAGCTCAGAGTTTTATTGAGAGAAATGTGCAATCTGTTGACTGATGACAATAAAAATGAAAAACTAACTATAAATTATTTAATCAATAATTATTGAAAGATTAAAAACAAACCAAAAGGTAAAGGAATGAAAAGGGTATCAATTAAAACTAATGAAAGGAAAACACAGAAGAAAATACTGGCAAAGTAAATAAAATTTTCTGGTTTTTTTTTTTTAACTAGAAATAATTCAGAAACATTTTGAAATTATACAAAAGAAAAGGGATAAAGAAAGAATGAAACCGAGACAGATGCAATGTATATTTCACAAAGGGACCACAATGACAATGCATATATTACAGTGCTTAAAATGTTCTGTGTCCCACCCTATCATCACAGATCTTAAAAACTTAGTAATAATGCTTGAATTTACAGTGTTGTATTTTAAAAAACAAGAACCTAAAAACAAGAGTAAAGTTTAAATAAAAATAACCCAGAGAGTTAACGAATCTTTAAAATCAAACTTTCCTCAGAGAAGATACCAAGCACAAAATCATCCATTAGTTCTATCAAATACTCAAGCAAATACCCATTTCACCTATACTGTAAAATATCTTAGAAAACTACTCATAAGGCAGAAGTGAAGTAAGCCATGAATACTAGTTCTTAAAAGGACAAATGTAAAAACCATTAAAAATAATGTCAGAGTAATTTCTGATTTGACAAGTTACATACATATACACATGTTTGTATATACATAAATCTTTAGATTTTAAAATTCAGAAAACAATTATCTACATTATTACAATAACCATTTTCAAAAGAAAATGACTTTTTACATAGAAGCATGAAGCATTCTGTAATGTATTACTTACATTACTCATATAAATATTACAAACAAAGACAAAAGAAGATTGCTTAAATGAAAACAATTATCTCATTGCAATGTATAGCACATATTCCCATTGGGTGAATGTTAAAGTATTGTTTAGAATATCTAAAAATTATTGGTTGAATTTCTATTACTCAACATCTGGAGTCTGTGTTGTCCAGATAGTAAAATCAAGTTAAAAAATCAAAAGAAATATAAAAATTGTAAAAACAAGCAAAAAAAAAAACAGTTATTAGGATCATTGCAACTGTTGTCTCCATGCATTTACAAAAATACATCATAGTAATTAATGAATCTACTTAGTTGTCCATAGTTTAGTAAGTATTCAAGGAGCATTCTCATACTAGCAAGGACAAAACATTACACCAGAATCAGAGTAAGAATGGTTTCCTGGGTTTGGTAACCACAGATAGCTGTAGAAAGGTATTAAAATAGGAGCCAATGCAATTTCTTGATACATAAGGTATATCTATTAAAAAGGATCTGAGTCAAGTATAACCTCAGAATGTACTAATTAATTTTGAAATTTGTTACATATCAGGCAATTAAATTTTTATACAGTCAAGCACAAAATAAAAATATGATTTTACATAAGTTTAAATTAACAACTAGAAATTTCCTAAATATAAGGAAATTTAAGGGGCTAGAGTAAGGGCTCAGATGGTAAAATCCTTGCCATGCAATTGTGATAACCAGAGTTTCAATCTCTAACACTTATATAAAAGGCCAGGGGCAAGCTTCATCCCAGTTCTGGGGAGATAAAGGAAGGATCTTTGGAAAGTGCTGCCCAGCTAGTCTTCCATAACCAGCAAGCTGTAGGATCATCTAAGAACTTGCCTTAACAAATACAGTACAGGGTGCTAAGTAAAGCCACAGTGAGATGATCACACACAGAGAGAGACACACACATGCACACATACACATACACACACACATACGGACAGAGACACACACAGACACACACACGCACATACACAGAGAATTCAAGCTGCAAATCTTACAGAAAATGTACTTTGTGTGGTTAGTAAAAAGGAGTCTCCAGGATAAATGCACAGGGAGATTAAATGTTGTTAAAGGTAAAGTTTGCCAAAATTAATCTATTCAATGTAGTTTCAGTGAAAAATCATTATTGACTCTTTGAGAGAAGCTATCAGACTTTTAAATTTTAGACCTAAAAGCCTAAGTCAGCAAATTGATCCTGAAGGAGAAATGTAAGGGGAAAGAATGTTCTATGTAACGATAAGAATGATGTGCCTACAAAAATGCAGTGAAAAAACTCGATGAAGAAACTTGTTGTGTAGACAAATAAACAAATTATGGAACAGAAGAGTGACCATGAAAGAAAAATAAATTAATATGGGTGGTGAAAGCAAGAGCTTTTATTAATTAAATTTCCAGGTGTGGATTTCAGTGGACACTAGAAGGATTGCCCATTCAAGTCAGAGAGTTATTGGTTAAGAAAATTATTAGTGCCATGAACAGACAGACAGACATGCAGGCAGGCATTAGCATGATAGGAACTCTGAAGAGCATTCTAACCTACAAAGCAGTGTGGGAGCCCTTACAGTTCTCAGAGGAAGGGAAGTCATAGGTGTTTTCAGTACCTCATTAGATACCACGGTCTGCAGCCATGCTGTCCCTACATCCTGGGGTGCAGGAAAAGGAGAGAATTCCAGGGAAATCATGTGTGATTATTAGAATTATTGGGGGCTAAATTTTGTTAAGGTACCTCTATTATACAGATGCAAAGTGTGCTCCACTGGTGGTTCTCTGAGACCCTGAAGTCTAGCAACTTGAGTGAGCAAACTTCCTGAGGGAAATGAGAAAACATCTAGTATTCTCTTAGAACCTAGTCAGGTAAGGGTTAGAGATTCCTTCGCAGTGGCTGTGACTGAGAAACAGACTTCTATAAGTGGCATGGCCTAATTAACTTAGGCTAAAAAACACGGCATTAAGAACAATTAGCTTTTAATATGGGAAATGGGTTAATTCAGTTATGTGAAACATAAAACAAATTTAGAGTGGATTTGTAGAAATGCCAAAGATTTTTCCAAATTGCATTCTTTTTATTCCTTTTGTTGAAGGTAGATTTTTTTCCTCACATCATTTATCCTGATTATAGTTTCCCCTCTCTATTCCTCTCAGTTTCTATCTGCACTGCACCCCCTCCAGATCTACTCTCTTTTTGTCCTCATTGGAAAACAATCAGACAGCCAAGAAGGGGTGCACTTGCCTTTAATCCCAGAATTCTGGAAGCAGAGGTAGGTAGATTTCTGACTTTGAGGCTGGCCTAGTATACAGAGTGAGTTCTAGGACAGCCAGGTATACATAGAGAAAGTCTGTTTTGAAACACACCCTCCCTGAGGAAAAGAAAACAAAGAAAACAAAAAGGTTTCTAAGGGTTAACTATTTAATAGAATATAATAAACATATATGTTAATGTAATATAATAAATATATAGCATATAAAATAATATAATAAATAAATCTAATATGCTAAAACTTTGAAACAGGACAAAACAAACAACAAGAAAGAAAAGAAGCCCAAGAAAAAGCATATGGAACAGATGTGGATCTCAAGATCCACTCTTTCATACACTTGGGGAATCCCATAAAAACACTGAACTGAAAGCCAGAGGACATATAGTGTAAAAAGAGATAAAGAAATATAAGTAAAATAAAGTTAAAATAAATAAAAAAATAAATAAACCAAAGCCCTGACACAGAATATGAGACAAGGAACCCCCAAAGAGCCACTAAAGGTGATGTAGAGGTCATTTTCTGTTGGCTGTCTATTGATGAGAATGCAGACCACCCTAAAAGAGTTGTTTGTTTCTCAGGTGAGTATCTCTTGAAGAAGACTAAGTTTTCATTTGCATTACGAATTGGAGATAACTTCAGGGGTAGGGATGGGAGTTTGTGTTTACTTCTCATTTTAGCTATATGACTCTATCTGGTGAAAACTCATGGAGGCCCTGTGCATGCTGTTTCAGTCTCTGTGAGTTCATCATGTGTCAATATTGACTTAAAGGACTTTATTTCTTTGGTTTCCTCCATTGTCTTTGAATTTTAGACTTTTTTTTACTCTTCTTCTGCAGGATTCCTTGAGCCCTGCGAGAAGGATTTGATAGAGACATTCCATTTGAGAATGAGTATTCCCTAATCTCTAACTCTCTACATATTATATGGCTACAGGTCTCTGTATTTGTTCTAATCTTTCTTAGTTAGGGTTTCTATTGCTGTGATGAAACAACATGACTAAAAGCAAGTTGAGAATATAAGGCTTAAGTTTCCATATTATAGTTCATCATTGAAGGAAGTCAGGACAGGAACTCAAAAATGACAGAAACCTAGAGTCTTGAAAAGATGCAAAGACCATGGAAGGGTACTGCTTACCAGGTTGCTTCTCTTGCCTTTATCAGCCTACTTTTCTTTTCTTTTTCTTTTTTTTTTTTTTTTTGACCTAAGGACCACAATAGGCTGTGACCATCCACATTAATCAATAATTAAGAAAAGTTCCTACAGGCTTGCCTATTGCCTGATCTCAAAGAGCCATTTTCTCAATTGAGGTTCTCTCTTCTCAGATGATGTTAGATTGTATCAAGTTGCCATAAAACTATGCAGTACTTCAGGAGGAAACTATTCTGATGATAGCCAAACAAGTCTCTGATCTATGAGTGTTGCAGGGTATCCTGTATGCAAAATATACAAGTGCATTGGTGGCACAAAACTTGTGGGAGTAACCAACCAATATCTAATTCAAGTTAAGATCTAGGCAGTGAGATGGAACCCATACCAAACACAATTTGAGAGACCAACAACCCAAGATAGCACAGGGTACTAGGGTAAAACCAAATACTATTGTTCTACTAAAAGAACATAGAAATAACAAAGAGTTTGTGGCTGGGTTAGTGCTTACATTTCTCTTTTGGCTGTGTGCAGACTGCCTTCCTGGACCAAAGATGAAGGCACATAGGGGTGAAGACTGTATGTAGGCGCTGGCTCCAATTTTCCATTTTCATGAGCAGTGTAGGTGTTGTCTCCAGCACCAAACTTCATTCTTATATTTTCATGCTGCGATAAAAAGAAAATAGTTGTCATTTACAAACAAATAAATAGCATTTATTAAATAATACCTGGAGAGTGTGATATTAGTAGATCCAACTCCATAAAATTAAGTACTACTGCTCATTAAAATTCATCATTGTAGCAAAGGATATACCTCAGAAGCAGAATGTTATTAAGCTTTGGATATTAGGTATGGTGGTTCAAGAGACAATGAGAAGGATTATTGGGGACTGAGGAGTTTATTTGAAGAGTTATTAATATTATGGACAGACAGACAGAGAGACTACAGCACAGTGGGGATACTGAGGCAGAGTTCAAGCCCCAATAGCAAAGGCAGACAACATGGTGGGTTCTCTGAAGAGAAAGCAGAGCTCATATGGCAGAAAAGAGGGACCTCTTTTTATGCCTTTTGAGCATGGAATCAGATACACAGCAAGGGCCTGCATCCAGACTTTCAGATTCCCAAGTAGGAAGCATGAAAAAGGAATAAGAAGTATGTGTGTGGTACCCATAGTGTCAATCACATCAGTGCCTTTAATGTTGATTCACTTCCCAGGTGTGACACCTATAATGTCCTGATAGGTGCCTATCAGTATCTGTGATAGACAGACCTGTAGATAAGCAGCTGGTTGATTTTATGAACACATTCTTATAAGTGCCTGCATCTTGTTTATTGTGCACTAAGAGGGCCTAGCTTCAATCTCTAATTCTAGTATAAGCGGAAACAAACAAACAAACAAAAACAACAATAAAAAATGTAAGGTATAAGGTGCAACCCTGGAGAGTGTCCCTGTAAGCCAGAAGTAATTAGTACCTAAGATATAGAATAGCAGCACTAGGGCAAAGTGTCTCATTGACAGGAAACAAAGTCTATGTTCATGTTCCCTTTGGTGCACTGGTTGCAGTATAGTTATCCTGTACTATATGGCTAAAATCCGATTATAAATGAATAGATGCCATGTGCATCCTTCTGAGTCTGGGTTAGCTCACTCAGGATGAGCTTTGGATAGGGGGTAGAGGATGGGAGGGTGGAATTGGGAGGGGTGGAAAGAGGACACTGTGATGGAGATGTACCATGAAGCAATAAACAAATATTAAAAAATATATAGAATAGCACTGAAAATTAAGAATAAAAGAATCAAATAGAAACAGACATGATCAGGCATTTTACCTAACTTGTTTTATTACAATATATAAACAAAACCCACTCAAACACTGGTTTATAGCCATAAAAACTGTAAGGAATAAAAACATAACATTTTAGATGAGAAGGATTTTAAATCTTATGAAAGACCGATGAAAATGTAAAAGCTCTATTTGGAAAACTTCATATTTTTCACAAAGCTCAAAGCTCGATATTTATATTTTACAACCTGAAAAAATTTAGCCCTTAGGCATTCACTTTAGATGAAAGTATCAAAACACTGGCAAATAGACAATTTTCTTAGAAATTTCTGATATAGTTGCTGTATGTTGTTGGATAGCAATATATTTGTCTTTTTTCACTAGATGTGAATAGCATCCTCTAGGAGACAATCTGGGATTTCTCCAGACATTGTCAAATAGCAAGATAAACTTTCCCCATAACGAGTGTCAAAGTTCTATAAATACATCAACACAGTGACCATGACATGAAGACAAAGTTGTTTCTATCAAAGGCATTAAGTAGGACACCAGAAAAATCCCAAACAAATCTTTAATAGATTAAATGAATAATTTATATTACATTCTCAATGTATTAAACTATGCCATAATTTTAAACAGTAGCTACACTTATCACATTGTTAAATTTTAAGAAAATAGCCTTACCTGAAGAAAGTCATGAAATATTTTCTATATTATTGCACTAATTATATATAATTATAACATATAATTTTAAATGTATATGATTTATATTTAGTGGTTATAATAACAATAGCATTTAGTATTTCTTAATTATAAAGCCATAGTACTTCAAAAATTAACATATTATTTACAAGTGACATAAGGAAAACACATAAAGAAGAAATCTACTAAAATTTACTTTTATTTTTACTGAGACATAATAATTGTATGAATATAAGGAGAATGTGGTTATTCGGCTGGTGAAAATGTTTTTTTAAATGCCTCCCTTTCCTCTACTAGAATTTAAGACCTGAGAGGGCAGGCACTGTGGTTCTCAGAGAAGTCAGGGTACTGATTCTATAAAAAAGCACAAATACTACACTTAAATCTGAATATGAGCAGGTACATAGTAAGTGAAGGACTGTGATAACCAAGGCAGTCTCCACAGACAGCACCACTAACTAATGATCTGTCAACCATTGACTTAAAACAATAGCATTCTGCGTCTATAAAACATAAAAAAGACCTCAAGATATTTTCACACCACTTAATCAATCCACAGCAAACTGAGATCTTGAAGCAAATAGAATCTTCCACTATGAGCTTTCATGCTATATACACATACAGTGAAAGACAGAGATAATTAGCATCTGTGACAAGAGAGAAAGAGAGAGAGAGAGAGAGAGAGAGAGAGAGGAGGAGGAGGAGGACGGAGGAGGAGGAGGAATGGAGGGAGGGAGGGAGGAAGGGAGTAAGGGAGGGAAGGAGAGAGGGAAAATACTCTAGGACAAACAAATGCTACCTGAGGCAGATGTTAATGGCCATAGACTTTTCAAATTTAACCTACAACATCTCTATGATATCATAGCAATTTAGGAAAAATTTTTATTTACTTTTTAAAATTCTTAGAGGGAAAAACTCCTCTGATATCACATACTTATCTGGGTTGTATAATGTAATACTTACTAGAGATTATTAATATTATCTATTAATACCATTAACTATAATAGATAACAATGTGTTATAATCTATATAAATCAATGTATATAGATTAAAGTATAATATTACATAAGAAAACAGATTAAATAAGGTTGTTTTACAAAGAAAGTGATTACAGATTCCTCTAGGAATTACAGTAACTATGTTTATATGATATTTTGGGTTTTGAGGAACACTTACCATAAAGTTATAAAAACAGCTTTTGGGTTTTTGTTTTGTTTTGTTTTTTTATATTTATTTATTATTTCAGGTTACATCTCCATCACAGTGCCCTCTTTCCCCCTCCCAGTCCCTCCCTCGCACCCTCTACCCCCTATCCCTTCCATCCCACTCCTCCAGAGTGGAGTGTCCCTACATAACTGTCCCTCACCACAGTTCAGCAGTCATATGAGGGCCAAGATCCTCCTCATACACTGGAAGCTTACAAGGCAGCACCACTAGGGCAAAGTGTCTCATTGGTAGGAAAAAAGTCTATGTTCCTGTTCCCTTTGGTGCATTGGTTTAATATAGTTATCCTGTACTATATGGCTAAAATCCAATTATAAGTGAATAGAAAAAGCAGCTTTTGCTGTTGTTGTTTGTTTGTTTGTTTCTGGGACTAGCCAGTGCCTCAGGGCTGATATTCAAGATCTCTACTAAGCACACTCTAGGCCTATAGGATCTCACAGCAGTTCAGGCTGCCATTGAACCCTGGGTCTTTCTGCTTCATTTCCAGACAGTTTGAGTCATACCTGTGAAGCACTGTTCAAGTGAGAGGACACTTGTTCCTCACCTACTCAGCCACTGCAGTGCCTCCATGTACCTCCAAATATTTTCTCACTGACTTATGAGAGATGGAATGTGTTCCCAGGAGTTTCTCTGGATTCTCAGGGGACAGAGTAATACAATTTCTAATGTACTTATTTCCAAGTCAAGCCTTCCTGGACCATTTCTATATTTTATCAAATATATTTATTTTCAGAGAAGAAATTCATCAGGCATCCTTAGCACTAAAACCAAGCAGAAGACCCTGATCAGAATGTCTCCATAAATCTTAACACTGGCATATATCTGATTGGGTCATAAGTTAATCTATAGCCACAACTCAATTATATAATAATTCTAGACAGGTAAGTTAACACTCTAACAAAGAAAAAGAATGACAGTTAAAAAAATGAAAGAATGATGTCACTCAAAAAATAAAATAAAGTAACATAGGGAGAGAAAGAGAGAGAGGAAGAAGTGATAATAATAGGCTTTTTCCACAGCAAATACAAGTAGATGCACCTCGGCCAGCAGATATTGTGTCAAACTGACCCTGAGTCCATTCTCTGTGAGCCCAGAGATCATACCATCACATGAGCAGTTTGGCACCAGGAAGCTGCCAGCAGCTCCGAAGGCTCAATCTCAGAGCTATTAGAAAGCAATCAGGAACATGATTAGACCTCACTCAGAAGAGCCAAGCTGGGACTTCAGATGCTTGTCAAATACTGGCTCTTCTGAAATAGATTGTTCTCTGTATCATCTTATTAGGCCAGTTCCATCCTACAGCCTCTGTACTTAAGGAGTTGGCTCTGTATCTGGGTGCCTTTTGAGAATGCCTTATGCAACTACTGTCACATCACATATTTTAACATTATAATGTGATTTAAAATAAATGACAGACTCTACCTCTGCTTATGTATTAAGTATTAGTTCTACTGTTACTGTAGTCAACTATCTAGGAGATCACCTAAAGAAGAAAGGATTTATTTTAGCTAACTAATCTCAGAGTTGAGTCCACTGTTGCTTGGCCCTGTGGGTTTGGAAGAACATCATCATATCAGTGGAAAGGTATAACATTAGCATCAAGCAGATTTAACACATACTAGATAGGAAGCAAGGAGTGAGCCACAGCCCAGGAACCAGATAACCTTTATAGGCCTACTTCCTTTAGCTATACTCCATTTTCCCCAGTTTCTGCCCCCTTATAAAGTAGTCACTAGCTGAGAACCAAACATTCAATATGCAAGTCTCATGGGTAAATTTTCATGTTCAAATCATAACTGTTTAAATTTTGTAGAATCATTGATATTCAAAGCTGCATATGTCACCTTTAGTCTTCAGGATAAGGTCTATTAACCACTATGAAAATGATGTAGTGTACAGAGGACTCATGGCTTCCACTTAAATCATTACCACCCAAGTAATAGAAATTGCAAATATTTCTTATTGTATTGAAAGCTGGCAGCAGGGTATTATGTTCTGCTGCCATGATTAAAGCATATTTGAATCTGCACAGGCTACTAAAGCAGGGAGATGCCGCTTAATTAACAGACTTTATAAAGGGCAATTGTTTGAGCTGGTTTAGTTTCTAGTCTGAATGATGTGACATCATATTCCTGTCTTTGACTGACAGTTCTTCTCTTCAACACATCTTACAGACTGTTCCTTGTCCTGTTTCAGATTCTCTTGTGCAGAGATGGATCCTCCACTGCCTCTTATAAGACATCACTGGCTTCTTTGTGTCCTAGAAAATCATACATAAGTTTCATATCAAACCCTTTCATATCAAACCCCCTCAGTTCATCAGTCACACAAAGGCTAAGAACTTCCTCTTGTACTGGGGTTTTATATGGCAGTCCAGCTAGGGTAAAGTGTTCTTCTTACAAGCAATATGGTCCATGACTTGCTTCTGGGTGGAGTTTTTTGTTGGTTATGCTAGTTTCCTCTCTGTTCAGATCTTTGTGTTGGAGGATGGTTTCCCTGTGCTAAATGGTCAATGTCCACTAATAAGAGAGTATATACCATGTGAATCCTTCTGGGTATGAGTCAGCTCACTACATATGAGCTTTTAAAGATTCACCCATTTGATTGCAAATTACATGATTTCCTTGTTTTTGATAGTTGAGTAGTATTCCGTTGTATAAATGTACCACAGTTGTTTTTTTTTTTTTTAATCCATTCTTCAGTTGAAGGATAACTGGGTTGTTTCCAGTTTCTGGTTATTATGAATAAAGCTGCTTTGAACATAATTGAGCTGATGTCCTTGTGGTTTGATGGAGTATCTTTTAGATATATGCCCCAGGAGTGGTATGGCTAAGTCTTGGTATAGAACCATTTCCAATTTTCAAAGAAAATATCAGATTGATTTCTAAGGTGCTTGTACAAGTTTGCACACCCACCAGCAATGGAAGAGTGTTCCTCTTTCTCCACATCTTTGCCAGTGTGTGCTAGCTCTTGAATTTTTTATCTTAACAATTCTGATAAGTGTGAGAGGGGATCTCAGAGTCATTTTGAAGTGCATTTTCCTGATGACCAATGATGTTGAACATTTCTTCAAATGCCTCTTAGTTTTTAGAGACTCCTCTTTTGTGAACTCTTGGTTTAGTTCTGTACCCCATTTTTTATTTCATTATTTCGTGTCCTGGTGTTTAATTTCTTGAGTTGTTTACATATATGTGGGGTTGGTGAAGATCTTTTCCCAATTTGTAGGTTGCCATTTTGTTCTAATGAAAGTGTCCTTTGCCTTACAGAAGCTGTTCAGTTTCATAAGGTACCATTTATTGATTGTTGGTCTTAGAGCCTGAGTTACTGTTATTCTGTTCAGTAAGTTATCACTTGTGCCAGTGAGTTCAAGGTTTTTCCCCCACTTTCTCTTCTAATAGATTAAGTGTCTGGATTTATGTTCAATAATTTTATCCACTTGTACTTAAGTTTTGTGCAGGGTAGTGAATATGGATCTATTTGCATTTTTCTATATGTTTATGTTGACATCCAGTTAGACCAGCACTATTTGTTGAAGATGCTTTCTTTTTTTCCATTGAATAGCTTTGGCTTCTTTGTCAAAAATTAAGTGACTCTAGGTGTGTGAGTTTATTTCTGTGACTTCAATTTGATTTCAGTTATCAGCCTGTCTGTTGATATGCCAGTACCATGCTGCTTGTACTACTGTTGCTCTGTATTACAGCTGGAAATCAGGTATGGCAATGCCTCCTGATGTTCTTTTATTATACATGATTGATTTAGCTATTCTGGGTTTTTTGTTTTTCCATATGAAATTGAGAATTGTTCTTTTAATTCTGTTTACAGACAATTATGTTGGTATTTTGTTAGGAATTGGACTGAATCTGTTTATTGCTTTTGGTAGGTTGGCTATTTTCATTATGTTTATTCTACCTGTCCATGAGCATGGGAGATTTTTCCATCTTCTGATATCCTCTTCAGATTCTTTCTTCAGGGACTTGAAGTTCAACATCCTTTCACGTTAAAAGTCTTGGAGAGATCAGACTACAAGGACCATAACTAAACATAATAAAGGCAATATACAGCAAGCAGTAGTGAACATCAAATTAAATGGAGAGAAACTTAAAGCATTTCCACTAAAATCAGGGACAATGAAAGGTTTCCCACTTTCTCCATACATCTTCAACATAGTACTTGAGGTTGTAGCTAGAGAAATAAGACAACTAAAGGAGACCAAGGGGGTACAAATTTGAAAGAAAGAATTCAATGTATCCCTATTCACTGATGATATGACAGTATATATAAGTGACCCCAAACCTTCCACCAGATAACTCCTACAGCTGACAAACTCCTTCAGCAAGGTGGCCAGATACAAAATTAATTCTAAATATTAAGTAGCCCTTCTTTTTTTTTTTTTTTTTGGTTTTTCGAGACAGGGTTTCTCTGTGTAACAGCCCTGGCTGTCCTGGACTCGCTTTGTAGACCAGGCTGGCCTCGAACTCACAGAGATCCGCCTGCCTCTGCCTCCCGAGTGCTGGGATTAAAGGCGTGCGCCACCACCGCCCGGCTTAAGTAGCCCTTCTTTACACAAAATAAAATGGGCTGAGGAAAAAATTAGCGAAACAACACACTTCATAATAGCCACAAATAATATAAAATACCTGGGTTTTTTTCTAACTAAGCAAGTGAAAGACTTATATCAAACTTTTAAATGTAGTTGAAATATAAATTTCTTAAAATATACTAATTTTCCTTAGATTATCCTATAAGTATTGATGATAGGAGTTAACAGAAAACTTCATAGTAAACCAGATATTAATTTATCTGAAAAAGTCCTGACTGTTCATATTTACCATTGAAAATGAGTGATATCTATACATATATATATATACATATTTTTCTGAAATATTTCTTAGTATTTAAACCAAATTTCTTAGTTTTATGAAATTTTCTTCAAATTATGTTTAATTATTATTCTTCTTCCAGAATAAGAGTTTTGTATTATAAACATTAACTTCTTTTTCTAGTTTATAAGTACATGTTTAATTTTATCTAGAATTAGAAGTTTGGCTTTTTTTTTTTTTTTTTTTGGTTTGTTTGTTTCAATTGATGCTTTTCTCCTTATTTTCTTCCTTCTAAGTGTCTATGGTAAGAACTTAGTTTTAAAAGAACAGAAAAATGTCATTTAAAATAAGGCCACTCAAATAGCCCATGGAATTCTCCTGTTTATGGTAAAATAGAAATCCGGTGAATGGAGAATGGTAACAGATGTAAGAGCTGTGAATATAGTAATTCAACCTATGGGTCCTTTGCAACCTGGTATACATTTACCTTCTCTATTACCAAAGACATTACTTTAATAGTAATTTATTTAAAAGACTGCTTTTTTTCAATTCCATTGCATAAGAATGATAGGGAAAGATTTGTTTTCTCTGTACCTACTCTTAATAACAGTAGACCAATCAAGAGGTATCATTGGAATGTAATTCCACAGGGTGTGTTGAATAGTCCAACTCTGTGTCAATATTTTGAACAAAAACCATTAGAAATAATGTGTAAGCAGTTTCCTCAATCTATTATCTATCATTATATGGGTGACATTTTATTGGCTGATTCTGATATAGTTAATTTAGGGAACTTATTTAAGGAAATGCAAAGAACGCTACCACTATGGGGGCTAAAAAATTCTCCTGAAAAAATACAAAGAGGAGATTCAATCAACTATTTGGGTTATAAAATAAGTCAACAGAGAATAAGATCACAAAAAGTACAGGTCTATAGTGACCAATTGAAAACTCTTAATGATTTTCAAAAATTAATGGGAGATATAAATTGGCTAAGGCCCACCCTTGGTTTAAGTACTTATGAGTTAAGTAATTTGTTTCAAGCATTACAAGGATACTTAAATCTAAACAGTCCTAGATGTTTAGCTGCTGAGGCAGAAAAGGAATTAATGTTGTAAAACAAAGATTTCAAGATGCATACATAGATTGAATTGATCCCCAGTTTGATTGTATTTTGGTCATTTTACAATGAACTCATTCTCCTGCAGGAAGCATTATGCAATGGGAAGATAGTATTATGGAATGGATTTTCTTACCACATAAACAAATTAAAAAATTAAAGACATACATAGAAAAGATATCTGAATTAATTGTAAAAGGTAGAATAAGACTACATCAATTATCAGGAATGGACCTGGACAAAATAGTAGTGCCTCTTACTAATGCTGAGATTATGTCATTGTGGGTAATCAATGAAGATTGGCAAAGAGGTTGCATTAATTATTTGGGAGAAACTATTAACAAATTTCCAAAAAGCAAATATACACAATTTATAAAAAGAACTAATTGGATCATTCCTCATATTGTAAAGGGAAGGCCAATTCCTGATTCACCAACCTTCTATACTGATGCTAACAAGATGTGAATGGCAGGTTATAAGACAGACAAAATGAGAAATGTAATCAAACGTCCATATGCTTCAGTTCAAAAGGCAGAATTGTGTGCAATCCTTATGATGTTATTAGATTTTCCTGAGTCTCTTAACATAGTTACTGCTTCTCTATATTCAGAAAGAGTTGTGTTGCATATAGAAACTGCTGAATTTATTCCCAATAACACAGAATTAACTTCTTTATTTTTACAATTGCAACAGATCATCAGAAGTAGAAATAATCCATTATATATAACCCATATTCGATCTCATACAGGTTTTCCAGGTCCACTGGCACAAGGAAATGAAGAGATTAACCAATTACTCATAGGAAATGTGTTGGAAGCCTCAAACTTTCATCAGAAACATTATGTTAACAGTTCAAGTTCAAAGAAAAAATTCTCTATTACCTGGCAACAAGCCAGGGAAATAATTTAAAAATGTCCTACATGTTTTTTGTATAACCAGACTCCATTATCTCCTGGCAGTAACTCTAAAGGTACTAAAAAGAATGAAATTTTGCAAATGGATGTTTTTCACTTTGCAGAATTTTGAAAACAAAGGTACGTACATCATACCATTGATACATACTCAGGGTTTCAATGGGCAACTGCTTTAAGTTCTGAATAAGCTGATTGTGTTATTGAATATTTATTAGAAATAATGGCATTTATGGGTATACCTGAACAAATTAAGACTGATAATGCTCCTGCATATGTATCTAATAAAATGAGGCAATTCTTTGCATATTATAATATAAAACATGTCACTGGTATATCACATAATCCTACAGGACAAACCATTGTAGAAAAGAGATGATTTTTAAACAAAAGGGGAATTAAATAATCCCAGGGATAAATTACACAATGTTTTGCTAACTTTGAATTTCCTAAATGTTGGTGAAAATTGTACCACTGCAGCTGGGACACATTGGGTTATACAAATAAACTGAGGAATTAAAACAACCAATATATTATAAGGATATTTTAACTTTAGATTAGAAACCTGCAATTGTTTTAAGATGGGGACACGGTTATTCCTATGCATCTACAGGGGATGAAAAAATGTGGTTACCAACAAAACTTATAAAGATTAGATCTGACTAGGGAGAACCTCCTATTAACTGAAACATGAATGACTTCTCATGGTAAGAGTATTTTATTAACTGTATGGTGTTCATGATATTCCAATCTTTTATCCAGGATGGATAGAGTTTATGCCTTAAAATGGACTTACAAAATTATTCTATGCCTTTCACTTGCTCAAATTTAGAGCAAAAAATTATTTTCAGAGCTAAGGACTGAATGACAATAACAACACAAGTAGGCCAGAAGATTCAACCTGACATACTGCTTCAATCGCTATTTTCTTAAAAACTTTGCATGCAAATCATTTTTAAATGCACTAGTCCAAAAATGATCAATCCTACAGAGACTGGACAACAAAAGGTATAGGTAACTTTCCCAGGAATTGGCCAATATCTCATTTTTTGAAGGGTACCAAAAATATTTACACCCCATTCCCAAGAGATGGGATGGAAGTTTTTTGTTGTGTGTTATGATATGTGATGTGATTGTTTGTTGTCATCTATGATGTGTTTGGGCAGTGTTAAGCATTCTAAATGTTGATTCATTAGTCCTGCCTGCTATATGTTACTTACATTGACTCTGATTAGTTAAATAAATGCCGAGGCCTGAGATTGGGCAAAGACGAGAAAGGTGGGACTTCCTGAGATTAGAACAGGAAGCCTGTGTTTTAGACAGAGGATTAAAACATTCCAGCCAGGAGCAGCAGGAAAGATTACACACACCATGGGTTAGAAAAAGGAACCTCATTCCACATGGCCATGAACATCAGCATATTGTGGAGAATGGCAGTCCAAGGGGACATATGTACATATGGGGTCATATTTGGGTAATAGAATTAAGAGCTAGCTTAGATGGGTCAGGATTGCACAACTCAGGCCAAGGCTTGTTAAAATCCACGTGGTGTCGGTGTGTGTTTATTTATAATGGAGGGTTAAAAATTAACAGCTGCCAAAACAACATAATTTAATTAATTTTTTTTACATATGGGACACAACTAGGGCAATTAGAATCCATGTTTTCAGTGTGAACAGGCCCGGGTGAAAGCCAGTTTCCTAGCCAAAGAGCAGGGAACAGAACCCAAATGCATTTCAAAGGTGCAGCTACCTTAACAAAAGCTGTTGCCTTGCAGCAAAGGTGGAGAGCTAAGGCTTAGCTCTCTTTACCTACTAAGAAACTGGCAGCATTCTAAACAGAATTTGAGAGCAGAATTAATTGCCTAGATTAAAAACAGAGGAATTCATAATGCCTCAATACTTTTGTTCCTCTTAGCATGCAAATGATTTTTTTCCCTGACAAGTGTGGTTTTGTGTGTCTTTTTTGAGAAAGTTCAGGCTAGGATAGCCTTAAAGGAAAGAATTTACAGTTGGAATGCTAAATTGCCAACAATGATAATGGAAGAAGGAGGTAGGCCCTTTCTGATAGATAATACAAAAGTAATGGCAGCTGGAGCTAAGAGCTCCCTAGCTATGAGCTGCTTATCAAGGCTATCTGGCAAAGGCCCACCAAGGAATTACAGTTAAAACTAGAATCCAAGGAATAATGAACAAAGTTTTAATTGCAGCATGGGATGGCATGGATAGACGTGCCAAGGCTTTTGATTGTTTCTTTGCTTGATTTTTGATTAGATGTCTTTGATTTTCCTATATTGGGAGGTAGAAAGGATATCTTTCTGGTTTGGCATTGCTAAAACATAAGATATTTTTGAAGATTTTGGGCAGATTTCGAATTGTCACTATAGTTCAAAGTTGCTCTCTGGGTTACAGAGTTACTAAAATCTGGGATTTAAGTGAAATATTTGAGCAAGGTGGTACTGGCCCATGCCTTTAATCCCTCAATCCATTACACTAGAGGAAGAAACAGGCATATCTCTGGATTGTAGACCAGTCCAGTTTAAACAATGAAGGTAGGGCGGGAACCCTGCTGATAAGATAAGGCTGCTTACTAAAAGACAGCCTAGAATTCAAAAATGACACAGTTTTTTCCCTTGAGGTTAAATTTAGTAATGTCCTTACTGATCTAATGGATAAATACACATAATCTTAAATTTACATAAAGAGAAAAGGTTCACAAGCCAGTCTCCTTTGTTATGGGGCTCCAACTGGAGAACTGGTTTCAAGAGGCATTTTGCCCCTAAAAGAGGTATGTTAATTGCTGGGTGTGGTGGTGCACACCATTAATCCCAGCACTTGGGAAACAAAGACAGGTGGATCCCTGACCTTCACCAGGTCAGCCTGCTCTACAAAGTGAGTCTAGGACAAGGATACACAGAGAAATCCTGATTTTGGAAGAGAGAGAGAGAGAGAGAGAGAGAGAGAGAGAGAGAGAGAGAGAGAGCCCTGAACTTTCCTACCCAAAGTCCAGCTTCGCACTACAAACAGCTCAGGACATTCATGCTGAGCACATAGAGACTGGAAAACAAATGTTATTAGTAATTGATTAACCTTTTATTTTTTCATTTTATTTGGGCCCCCAAACAGGTTTTCTGCATCCCAATTCAGCAGGAAGCAGTTTTAAGAGAGCAACGAGAGAGCAATGTCCCATTCCCAAAAAGTGGGGTGGATGATAGATGTTGTTTAATAGGAGGAAAAGACTTGAAAAAGAGGGGGAATATATGTGTATAATATAGAAATGATAAGATATAAGGATAGATTATTGAATCTGCTCTGAAACTAAAAATTATTTTTATTCTCAAATATGGTTATCTTTTGATACATTGGTATAGAATTTTGTATATTGATCCAAAAAAGGTTAAAATTTGATTAGTTGGCATAGAATTTTATATTTAGACACATATTATGTATATTTCAGCTTATATAAGGTATTTTGCCTATACAAATCATTTAAAAGTACAGGTTTACTTCCGATCCTCTTATGGGTTGCTTATTGCAATCTATTTAAGAGTCTGGATAATACAAGTTGACTGGCCAGTGGAGCTTCTGCTCATGTCAAATACTAGTCTTAATTTATCACAAAATAGACTTAATATGTTAAACAGATAGTAAATGGTTAAAAAATACAGTTTGCTTGTTCAAAGATAGATAGATTGATTGATTTACAAATAAAATATATGTCTTCAAAACCCTTAGAGGCATACAGAAAATGGCATTTAAAGATTTTTTATTATTTTAAGAATTGTTTGACTTGAGACAGTCAGCTTCTGACAGCTCCCATTTGACTTGGAAGAAAACAATGAGCATCAAAAAGAAATCTCCCATCAGGAGATAATTCCTACTGGACAAAAATGTCCTGCTTTCTCAACAGACTATATACAGTCTAAAGACAGACCAGAGTTTAAATGCAGGTAAGTCGATGTCCTGATTCCTTATTTCCTGCTACACAATTTAGTCTGTGAAAAATGCTTGGCCAGAAGGCTGAAGATGATGCTCCAATGATATCAAGAGATATTTGGGACTGTCTAGGCAACAAACTGTCATATTTCTTTTTGGAAGCTGCTCTCCTATGCTTCCTACTCACTCAAATAATAACTTTATCCCTTCTTATGTCTTTGATGGGGTTGAAGGCATAATAGTTCTAAAATTTCAATTGAACTTGAGTTGTTTAGGATTTAAAAGGAAATATAGGATATGATAGAAAGTATTTAGGTTCAGAACTTTAGACACACCAAAATCGATAGATGATTTTTTTCTTCTTCAAGATTGCCTGAATCAAATAGGCTAAACATTAGGTACATACCTTTTATATATGGTTTTCTTGTTGATTGTTTCATATTTGTTTTTATTGTTTTTACTATGAGTTAAAAAAATTTAGCCTTTTTTTTTTTTTTTAGACAAAAGGAGGGAATTGTTGGGGTAGTTTTAAGCATTCTAAATGTTGATTCATTGGTCCTGCCTGCTGTGTGTTACTTACATTGACTCTGATTGATTAAATAAATGCTGAGGTTTGAGATTGGGCAAAGACAGAGAAAGGTGGGACTTCCTGAGATTATAACAGGTAGCCTGCATTTTATACAGAGGATTAAAGCATTTCCGGCCAGCAGCAGGAAGAAGAAGGGATTCCAGCCAGTAGGAGCAGGAAGAAGGAGACACACACACAATGGGTTAGGAAAAAGAACCTCATTCTACATGACCAGGAACATAGGCATATTGTGGAGAATGGCAGTTCAAGGGGATGTATGTATACATGGGGTCATATTTGGGTAGTAGATTTAAGAGCTAGCTTAGATGGATTAAGATTGCACAACCCAGGTCAAGGCTTGTTAAAATCCATTTGTGGTGTCTGTGTGCTCACTTATAATGGCAGGTTAAGGCTTAACAGCCACCAAATCATTTAATGATAATATAAATACTGGTTAAACAATTTAATTAATCATTTCTATACATGACATCCAACATAATTTAATTAATTTTTTCATATGGCCCAACGTAGTTTAATTAATTTTTTTATACAAGGATGAAATGACATATGATATGTGTTTTGCAAAAATAAGAATGGGATTCAGGGATCTTCTTTCTCTCACTCTATTCTTTGTGTCTTTTATTATTAAAAATTTAAGATTATTTTGTTATATTAATAGATATTGATAGAAAGTTAAGATTATTATGTTTTATATACACTTAAAGATAATTTTTAGTTTCAAATTTTCAAGATTTCTTTTGAAAAATAAAAAATTGTTTTTCTTCTATTGCCAAAAACCAATTTGCCCTAGGAAAGATATTATATGCCATCTTTTTATGGCATGAATGGAGACTTACAAATGTCTTTCCTGTATTCAAAGAACAGAAAATATTCCTTAATTGATTTGTGCATCCTGCACATCCAAGACATTTTGGTAATTGCAGAACTATATGTTACTTTTGAGAAAGTATATATTTTCAGAACAGCAGGACCAGTGTCTAAAGAAGATAAGACAAGTAACCCAAATGATCCAGTCTCATAGACTGCCTCAATAGCTGTCTCCTCAAAAATCTGCATCCAAAACAACTTCAAACAGCTTGCTGAGATGACCCAGCCTCAAAGACTGTTCAATACAGGACTTCAATAAAGCCCTGAACTTTCCTATCGAAGTCCAGCTTCGAACTACAAATTACTCAGAACATTCAAATTGCTGAGCATATAGAGACTGTACAACAAATGTTACAATTTACTTGATTAACCATTTTATTTTCATTTTATTTGGGCCCCTAAACAGGTTTTCTGTATCCCAATTCAGCAGGAAGCAGTTTTAAGAGAGTCATGCCCCATTCCCAAAAAGTGGGGTGGATGATTCTTTGGTTATTTAATGGGTTATAGATGTCATTTAGGGTAATGGTTACAAATTGTTATATGGTCTTGTTAATCAAGGTGTAGGAGGTTAGGCTCAAGGATTTCTTTCTCTTTCTTTATCCTTCTTTCTCTCTTATATAGGGGTAGAAGACTTGAAAAGAAAAAAGAGGGAGAATATGGGTATATAATATAGAATTGATAAGATAAATGGATAGATTATTGAATCTACTGCTATAGATCTTTGTTATTCATACAAAATTAAGGTTATAGATACATGAGAACAATATGAAAAAAGGATAGATTATTGAATCTACTCCTATAGTTCTTTGTATACTTATACATAATTAAGGCTATATTTTGATTAGGTGCTGTACCTATGTAATTCTTAATGTTGCAATGTGAATTTCTAGTCCTTTTGACAGCTATTACAAACTATTTAGGCTAATTAAGAAATGCAAGTTGATAGGCATTCAAACTTGTGATTTTAATAAGATGATTAAGTTAGTTAATCTCAGAAGTTATAAGTTAATCAGATATTAAGTTGTTAGAGACAAGGAAAATTTGCTTGCTCAATGGATATGAATAGATGATCTCAAAACCTCAAAAGATCTGTAGAATATGGCATTTAAAGATATTTTTATTATTTTAAAAATTCTTTGACATGAGACTATCAGCTCCTGACAGTTCCCATTTGATTTGGAAAGAGACAATGAGCATCAAAAAGAAATCTCCCATCAGGAGATAATTCCTACTGGACAAAAATGTCCTGCTTTCTCAATAGACTATATACAGTCTAAAGATGGACCAGAGCTTAAATGCAGGTAAATGGATGGCCTGATTCTGCAAAGACAGAATGGGCAAATCTTATTTTCTTCTCCACAACTAAGTCTGTGAGACATGCTTGGCCAGAAGGCTGAAGATGATGCTCCAATGTTATAGAAGCTGGGGACTGTCTAAGCAGTCAGTTGTCTGTCATTTCATAGTTTTGGAAGTTGCTTGCTCTGCACTTCCTAACTATTTAGATATATTTATCCTTCTCAGGTATTGGGTGTGATTGAAGACTACATAGTTATAGCTTCACACTAAATTTTAAGTCATCTATGAATTAAAAGGATGTTTTAAGGTGGTTTAGTTAATAATTTAAGTTAGGATGGAAGTTGAATTAGGTACAGATCCTTAAACTCATTAAGAGAGATGTGTAATAGAATATATGTCCTAGTTGACTAGTCAAATACATATGGACTGGACATTGAGAATGTGTATCACACCTTTTAGTTTTCATAATTGTTTTATTGTATTTATTGTTATTGTTACTGTATTGTGTTTTTTGTTGTATTTATTTTTATTAAGAAAAGGAGCCTTTTGTTAGACTTAAAGGGGGAGATATTGAGGGAAGGTCTAATATCATTGCTTCTGATAGGTTGAATTCAATCCTGAGATCTGGCTACCACCCCTTCTGAGGCATTCTCTTTATTGGTTTATTGGTTAATAAAAGTAACTTATGGCCAATTAGCTGGGCAGAAAGAGTATAGGAAGGAGGGACTTCCTGAGATTAGAACAGGAACTCTGGGCACACACAGAGAGATTCTCTCTCTTTCGTGGGAGACACAGAAGGAGACAGATGTTTGGAGAATGCTGGAAGGTAATCACAGGTACATAGTGGTTTGGAATTAGGTGATCCTGGTTAACTTAGAGTAGCTAATTGAGAGTCTGCCAATCAAGGACTAAGCATTAAAACATTAAAAGGTCTTGGTATATTTAATTATTGACTTATAGGCCCTTAGTCCAAGCAGTCCCGGGCCATTGGATTTCCAGATTGACAGACTTCCCTTGGGCCCAGGTGAAGCTCCTACCAAGCTGCTGGTAATTCTACTGACCTAATATAACAACTGATATTAATTAACAGAGTTTAGGTTACAGATGGTATAGGCCACCCTTGGTCCAGGGCCTCTTTCTCTAGGATAAGTTAGGCAACCGGTTAAGGCACGTGGCCAGGTTGTCTCTCCTCTGCCAAGCTGCCTGCTACTCCACCAGCCTAATCTTACAGTTTATATTTACTAATAACTACGTTAATTAATTAATTAATTTGCTGTTTCACTTTGGAGCATTCATTCCCCTCTGTTTTTTCCATACAAACCCATACATTTTGAAACCTCCAATATAAACTTATCTATCTCCTGCATTGTAATTTGATATCATGACATGAGAAATGATTTCATTTTTTAAAATATTGAGTAAAAATAACACATCCATTATCAATAGTGGTGCTTATTATGTTAATATATGGATATCTCATTTGTTTTATTGCCCAGCTTCTGTTGATAGATATTTCTGTAGTTTTAAATTGTGATATTATAATTAATGATAGATGTGTTTCCTTTATGTAATTTTGACAATCTTTTTTTCTGAGGGTATATTTTGATATGTGGACTTGCCCACTCAGTAAGTGTAAATAGGTTTGGTTCTTTTTGTTCATGTAGGAAAATTTCTCAGGGGCAATCATGGTAAAATCATAAGCTCACACCATGTTACAGTGGAAGATCCCTCCATTTTGAAACTGTACAATTTGTTAATCTGCCTGTTGTGGTTTCTAGTAAGAAGGATTTTCAAGTGTTTGTGCCATCTTATTATGCACATACTGAAATGCTAGCTTCTGAAGTATTGATGATGAGATATATGGCCTTTGTCAGGAAGTCATAAGAGCTCTGTTCTATGAATAAAATCACTATCTACATGAAACAGCTAGCTAGATCACATTGCCATCCTAAGTCACAGCAAGAAGATAGCTCTTGTGAGCGAAGCTACCTTCTCTATACCCAGACATGTTGGTATGTGTGGTGTTTTGAATGACAATGTCCCCCACATGCATATATATTTGAATGCTTCCTTTCCAGTTGATGGAGTCATTGGAGGAGTTAAGGGTTGTGGCCTTGTTTGAAAGGGTGTGTCACTGGAAGTAGGTTTTGAGGTATCAAAAGTACAAACCAGGTCTAGTCTCTATCATCTATCTATCTATCTATCTATCTATCTATCTATCTATCTATCTATCTATCATCTGTCTGTCTGTCTATCTGTCTGTCTGTCTATCTAACTATCTAATCATCTGTCTCTGTCTCTGTCTGTCTCCTCTCTCCTCTCTCAGCTTGTTGCATGTCGATGAGGATAATAAACTCTTAGTTATTTCTTCATGCCAGTCTGCATGCCACCAGGCTAATGGACTAACTTTCTGAAACCATAAGCAAACCCACAATTAAATGCTTTCTTTTATAAGATTTGTTTTGGTCATGGTGTCTTTTCACAACAATAGAACAGTAATTAAGAGAATATAATTATCTTGACCATCAAAGTCTTCAGAGCTGTCTGATGCCTCTGTAGTTTGTAGATGATCCTTTTTAGTGTACTTTGTCATTGCAGCCTGAATGGACTACATCAAATATTTGAACAATGGACAAAAAATAAATTCAAACTTGTCAGGAATAAGTTAGCTGTATTCAGACAGACTCCTGAAAGTCATTACATAGTTTTCCCTATGTGATTTTGAACTTTTCAAAGTAACTGATTTTTTTAACATATGCTGATTGACACAGGATAAATATATTTGAATATAGTCATAATTTCATTTATCCTGTGGCCATCTGTAACTACTTTTCTCTGGGATAGTGTTTTTCAGGGGACCCAATAAATGTTCTGCAATTATTTCCAGTGCAAGTATAATACTGTTGGGTGTGGCTCCAGAGGAATTGGCTTTGGACATGTGAGATCAAGCAAGTCCAAACCCTGGGAATCTCTAAATTGAGAATAGAAGGTATGGGACAAGCTCTCTCCCTGATTTTGCCTGCCTCTGGAGCATGTGAACACAGTGCCCAAACAGCTACCTTCCTTGTGACATGTAGGAAAAACCCCAAAAGAGGTCACAGATGAGCTCAGACATGTAACCATCATCTGGGTCCTTTCCCCCATGTAAATATAGCATTTCCAGAATCTCAATCTCAGCCAATAGAATGCATTCATCCCCCCAAAATTTTTTCCCATTTCCCATGGTTCAAAAAACTCTCACCCTTCTCAGAGTTCAGAGAAGGATCAGATTTAGGAGATGGAAGAGATTTAGAGGATTTGGGAGAACTAAGACCATCATGACCCTTAAACTAAGAATAAAGGATTACTGGCTCTCCAAGTTGCTACCTCAGAGCTGTCATGATTCTGTCTGAAGAACCTTTTGCCATTGGAGAAAACTTTCTCCAACTTCGCCAGAACTTCCCTGAACTGGCCACATTTTCTCCAGCACAGAGCACTGGTCCTTTACCCAGGCAACGCTGAAAGTATGGCAGTCCTTCTGACCCTTCCCCCATAAACTCTGACCACAGCCAGCATGACCCTGCTTTCTCCAGTGCCTCAACATACTGGGAGAAAACCCATAGACCCCCTACTGAATTTATGCTTTCTCTCAAGCTCCTGCCCGTAGACCATGGGAAAAGCTGCTGCTGTGCTAAGCATTCAATTCTCTCTCTATTGGTCCTGTACACAGCAGGACATCAGAGAGAAATACAGTGGCCATTTCTGACCCACAGCCTGGGACACTCACTTCAAAGCCCTATCATCCCCCTACCCCCAATATGCTACAATTGGCGTCCAAAGTGGGGCACATCCTAGACTTCTGATTCAAATACAAAAAGCAAGTGTCCACCAAGCCCTCAAGCTCTGAGGAGAGGCAATCCTATTTTTTCTTCTGCTGATCTAAAATTCTTTCCTTTCTCACTATGGGAAACAATTCATCATCCAGAAAAGAACCTTAGATTAAGGAAGTACATTTTCTCTTAAAGACACATGGCATGAGATTTAGTAAAAAGCAAAACTCCTTTGTTTTAGGAAGAGGCACTTCAGGTCACACCTGATATGGTCACAAGTGGTATTTATAACCCTGATATATGGACTCAAATTGTCTAGTCCAGCTCACTCATATTAGAAACAACAAAGAAGGAAGAATAACCACCACTTAATTTCATGCCTGTCATAACAGCAATCAGAGAATGCTTAGGACCTTTTGAAATGGTCAAAGCCAAAAGAAGCTACCGAGCCAGATGAGTCTGAGACCAAAGGCCTTAAAGACGAGCTCTTATAGACCTCATTCAATTAATGTGGGAAATTAATACTGTATACCCACCCATGCCCCACTATGATTCCACAGAGGAAATACCATGTAAGCTGTTGTCTCAACCCATCTCTTTTCCCTCCACCCAACAACCTAGTTCTTTCAGTACCCAGTAATAAAAATAGATAAGCAGTTACCCTCCCCATACCCTTCAAATTCCACCAGGAAATTGGAAGAGAGGCAACATGGTGCTCTTACTCCTTCTTCACAGCCAGAGGAGGCACCCTCTATTCCCTTCGTCAATCCTGTCAACCTGGTTGCACTCTCATAAAATCAGACTATTGTTTTAAATTAAATATATATATATTACAGCATTCCTCCACAGCATTTGGACTTGAAACCAAATCGGCTCGCCCATCAACTGCAGCTCACTGAACTCTACCCCTGGCCCCACTGACAAACTATGAGCCTGTCTCCCTCCTTGGTCTATTTCATAGCATCCAGGTAGATGAGAATCTGCACTCCATTCTCCATGCAAGCACCCTCATCCACCCCCTGGGTGCATATCCAGAGACAGGCGGAGCAGCCACCCTCAAAGGCTATACCCTATAACTGCCCACTGAGCATGGGCAAAGTGCCAACACTGCTGGGCTCCTTTACTTGACCTACTTTACTTGTTGACTATACAAACTTCAGAGCTGCCCTTCAGAGAATGAACCATTAGAAGTAAGTGCAAGCAATGATCTTTGAGTCAGCTCACACATTTTGCCATGCATTTAGCCTCCTAAACTTGAGCATTCATCAGAATCCTCTACCGAGTTTGTTTGAAGTAAAGCCTGAAAACCCCACCGATTTCTGGGCTCATTTCCAGAACTCTTTATTCAATAAACATTGGCTGGGATAGACATTTTGTGGTTTTTAACACACTCCTAGGTAGTGTTGATACTACCTATTAGTCATCTCCTTTGAGGACCATTGTGCTAAACTTGATTGTTCCTGTATTATTTAGGCACTGACAATCTTCCAGATTATTCTACTACAGCTGTTATTTATCTAATAAAGAAAATAAGGACATCCCTGTGATACAGTTGAATTTATCAACCCCATCTCTATTTCTTTTCTTTTCTTTTGACAATTATAATGAGTCTGTGAAAGTGGAGACAGATAACTGCTTTCTAGATGCTTCCATAGAGGAAGGTATAATTCAATTTTTGCCTATGCTCATTAGGTTCTACCTTATCATTAATATTATCTAAGAGAAATCCAAATAAAGTTGATAATTGACTTACAGAAAATTTGATTGGTAAGGACTTAATGTTCTCATAAGAAATATGTTTTATTCTTATTTACTAACAAGTAAAAAGTGACAAATAAAGGGAAGAAAATTGATTTTTTTTCATGTCCATATTCTCTCGTAGTGTTTTACAGTAGGTTTAACTGAATGCTCCCACGGTATTATGGTTGATCTGATCACAGTCCTAATGACTCACAGTTGAATTGCCACATATGCCAAGTTGTTTTCCTTGTAAAACTTCTAACTTTGATTCAACAGCAATTCTAAATTTATAATCATAGGTATGTGTGTGTGTGTGTGTGTGTGTGTGTGTGTGTGTGTGTGTGTTTGTGTTTGAGGGGGGGAAGGGAGAGAGGGAGAGAATGAACTAGCTTTTTATCAGAGGTGAGCCTCCTGTTAGATTATTAAATTCTAAGAGGTCAGCTCTAAACACATGTACATATGAGCAACACTAAATGAACTCCATAGACTCTGTGTGTGTGTGTGTGTGTGTGTAACAATAACAAATAAGGAAAGAGCTATAAGTTTGGGAGAATTTGAAGGGAAACTGGAGGAGTTGGCAGAGGTGAGAAGGAATGGAAATGAGGCAAATACAATACTATGAATTTCACAAAACAAAGACATTAAGGATAATATAAAAGCCATATTCAATTTTTTAATTCTGAAAGCACATGCATAAGAACACAGCCTAATATTTTAATTGTGAATACTGGGTATATTTACTGATGAAGTTATATGGAGGGCAAGTGAACACAGTAATATATGCTCAAAATCTTTAGTCATTAGGAAATGTCACATAAGTCCCAGTGTGGTTTTGTTTTAAGTAACTCAGAAAGAACTAAATTCTAATTAAGGTGAAATACTCAGTGAGATTGAAGATGCAAAGCAACTAGGTCATATGCAAGCCCCAAACCATCGTTCTTAATGTGCCTTTTTGCATTTATTTTCACTGAATAGTGAAAAGTAGGGGAGGGGCTGTTGTTATTTTATTTGTGAATAAATATTCCCAGATAAATAAAATTAATCTCAACGATGTAAACTCTTTTAGGATTTTTTTTTACCACATTCTTCACTATGTAAATTTGTTCTCTAATGACTTAGAATATATGTGTGTATGTGTGTATGTTATTCTAAGATAGTCTAATCCAGAACATAATAAAAGAGAAAATTGTATGATTATTTTATGTTTCAACATCCCATTTTTAGGCGTTTCCTCAAGTAAGCAGTAACTTTCCACACAAAGATTTCTATGAAAACTAAAACAGCTTTATTTTTAATACAACAAGCTTTATAAACAACTGAGGTATTTATAAAGTGGTGAGATGACAAGCAAATTGTAGCACACCACATAGTACAGTGCTTCCTAGATACAAAACCTCAGAAGCATTAACAAACAAGAAAATAATAAGTTAATATCCACAGTTGACTGTCATTACAACTGCATCTTACACAGCTGTATCTAAGAGAGATAGAACTTTAAACACAATACTGGCTCATTTGTACAAAAGTTCAAGAAAGACTTAATTAACCTTTGAGGTAGAACTGAAAATGGATAGATGGAATCTGTTTAAGATGCAAGATGTTAGTGTAGTTTAACACACATGCAGACAAAGGAGAAAGAATCAGAGAAAATTCACTGTTAATAGAATCAGGGAAGTGAGGAAAGGAATTACCCATGCAAGGAATGTAATCACTTTTTGCCTATATGTTGAGTTAAGGCAATTGCAGGATGTATGGATGAAAAAATTAACTATGATTGTGAAGCAGTAATCAGAAAGTCTGCAAAATCAATGAAAATTAAGATTTAATTATAAGCCTATGTGTTATTTAGAAAGGAACACAATTAAAAGATCTTCTTTTAAGAATGTAGGAGAGAAAATATCCTACTGTGGAAAGAATGTATGAAGGATTTTGAAAATAAAAAGCATAAGGTAATAGCTATTTTATGTTGTTGTTGCTTGTTACCATTGGTATTGAGTGAAGCTATTGAGAAAGCTAGTTCAGTAAAGTATTGGTGACCTGAATTTAATCCTCAAAATGCACAGGTGGATCCATGAATATCACTGGACAGTAAGCAGAGAGTAATCATTGATTTTTGGACCAGTAATTTTTTTTTCTCAGAAATCAAGTTGTATAGCATTTGAAAGACATGAGCTGAAGTTGAAATCAGTGGTCCTTGTGATCATTGTATTCCATATCCTGTGCCTGAAATGTACATGTATTTCTCTCCATATTGATTTCCTGTGAATTTAGTGCAATGATGTGATATAAAATACAACACTCACAGCCCCTCAGATGTTGAGTTCTTATTGGAAGTATCACCTCTGATATCTCACCAAAGCACTGCTTTCTTGCTGTGAAAACAGGAAAGTCATTTAACATCTGGTTGTCTAGAAATAAAATATTTGTAAAGATATGCATACATATCTTTGTTGGAGAGGAGTTGTATAAAGAATAATATCAAAACAGGGTCTGGCAGATATAGCAATGGCAGCCATCACTGATGGAAACCAGAGCATATTTTTTTTAAATCTTAATCATCTAGTGGTTCAACAGAAGAGGATACATAATTTAATATCTGTGAAGTCTGTTATTTTGCTAGTAATTACTAGTTATAAAATGAATTCCAACTTGATTTTACTTAAAAGAATTGAAACCTAAAATAGACAAAGTTAACTTGAAAGACTGTGTACCTGATGAAGTCATGGTTCAAAGGATAGGACAGAAAGGAATCTTTCTCCAATTTACCCTGTTAACTGATTGTCTTGGAATCCAAGATCACTGCTAAATTTTAGTAGATATGATCCTTCTTTTACATGTTGTTTTCAACTTGTGAATGCTATGAGTCAGCAATTTTTGAGCAAATAACTCTTTAATCAAGCAGTTCCCACAGAACATTAAAATGTAGGACTTAATTTCTCATTAAATGCAATTTTCCCTTAATTTGACTTATTGTCACAAAAATGATTCATAGTGAAATAAAAGGATGATATAAGAGGTTTAGATTCATATAATAAAAGGGAGCTTCTTTTTATGAAGAGCTTATTTGTTCTCTGCGTGTTCTATTGCTAGTCTGCCCAATGTCTTTCTCTCTATACTAATGTTTGATTGTCTGGCCTCCACATCTGTAGTCATGTGTCTCTAATCTACAAGACATTGGTTTGCTGCAGTTTCTTGCACCATGCCATCCATGATGTACTACATAATAGCTAATCCACATTCCAAGTATTCCAGAGGAACAGTGACATCTGAGTTTTCATTTTGAACTAAAACCACAGTATTTATCTATTCCTTGCTACTGGCCTTGCATCTGTGTTTATGAGCAACTGCTCACATGTTTATCATCCACCAAGTAGCACTGGGAAAGCCTGGCAAAGGAAGATTGAATGTTACTGATTTCCTTCAATGCTTAGATAAATGTCAAAAGTGGACACTCTGTGAAATATACCCAAGTCATGCCACTGTATGACATCATGACAGAACCTAGAAATTGGAGAACCAGAAACCAAACAGTTATTTCAAGTAATATTACATTGTTTTGAACAAGATATGACATTTAGAAAATTAGTATCTGTAGGTATTATATCAATTACAAAAAGCTCTAGGAGAATGTATGGTTTTTATTAACCTGAGGATAAATTGGTAAATTACTCATGACTTTCTATATTTAGGTGCAGCAAGCAAACTGTGTGCTCCAAGCTAGTAATGAAAGCCACAAAGACAACATGGACACTCTGAGATTAATCCAAGGACTCTAGAGTCACAGTAAGGAAAGCCACAGTGATTCCATTGGTTACATGGGTGAATGTGATGTCTCACAGAGTAAGAATATTTTTGTTGTGGGTGGAGGGAGTTCATCAATGGGTACCACATCAAAAGAAAAGTTTTGATGGAATATTGTATGGAAGGGTTACTAGATTCAACTATAAACTGTATCTTTCAAAAGGCTAGTAGAATTTTGAATATTTATACCTTAAATGATAAATTTTCAATGAGATTGATATAGTTAACCTGAACTAGTATCACATAACACACACAAGGATGAAAATGCCAGATGGAACTCAGTAATATGTACAATTTTAAGGTCATATTATCCCTAGAAACAGAAATAATGAATGAGTGAACAAGCCAACATTGCTACCTTGAGAAAACAAGAATATCTCCAAATACAGGTGGAGATTTTCCTCCTTCTGAATAAGGACAGGAAATTTCAGTGCTGATTAGAACTGTATAAACTTTGTGCTGAGACAGCTTACAGCTTATTGCTGTCTACCATTACAGACTTTATTCACCTGGGTTTTTACTGAAAAGCTCATGCATTTAACTCAAGAATCTCATGAATCATGTTCAGCACATGCGAAAGGTCTGCTGATCCCATTCACTGCTGTGTTTTTGTTTCCTTGCAGGTTACCACAGTGTCTCATATCTCTATCCTTTTAGCCACCACACCCAGTGCCATACAATAACCAGACATAGTCAGCATAGAGACTAATCAGACAGGCAACATGATGGCCAGGATCCTGAAGAGAATAGTGTGTTTTAGACACACAGACAGACACTGTTAGCCTACCTTACTTGAGAAGCAGTCACCTGTGTCCCTTTTCCATTTTATCAGAATGGTGTTATAACTCTAAAATTTCAGAATGTCAAAAATGTTGGCCAGTTGCCTTCCCAGGCAGAACCACCGCAGACTAGATGTCAAAGCCTTGCAATCTCTGCAGGCAGTTTGGTCAGCATGACAGATCCAGATGCTGTTCCACTGAGGAAAGCTCACCTGTGCCAGCATGAAGTCTGTGTCTGGTATCCCCACTGTCTTTTACATCCATACAAAAATGTGTTTCTCTCTTACACCAAGTTTAATTTGAATCATATTTTTAGTGGTAATTTACTGTAACCTAACAGTATATAAATTAGAGGTATTTGCTAATTTCTGTAAACTGGTATATAGGACCTTATTCTTATATATAAAAATATGATTTAGTCTAAGATTTTAGTGAGGAAAGCTATACCTAGGACTGGTCTACTCTACCAAAGGTATCCTGATCATGTTCACTGACATGTTTTGTTTACTTGCAGGTTACCAAATGGTATCAGACCTTTATTAGGCTATGTGCTGTCCCAGATTATTGACTAAATGATCTTTTTCTTTGTTCAGATTTACCAATTGTTATTTGTTTTTATTGTTGATACCTTATGACATCATTGATTTATTAATGCCTGATACTTATGTGACATGATGAAAGTTGCTGAAAAATTATATACTTTTGTTGGGGAAGATGTCTTTAGTATTAAAAAAAAAGTTGTTTAGTATTTAAAATGTGATTGCCTTCATATATCTATGGTTATATCATCTATAACTCTCTGTCTAAATTCCAGAATAAAAAATATATGAGAAAGAGAAAAATACAAGCTACTAAATCTTCAAGAGTATATAATAGTGGATTGATTATTAAGAAGAAATACTACTAGGCCATACAAAAGACCAGAATCCAGTCAGTTTTAGCAGCACTGATGTAACTGGAGAACTTTAGAGTGAACGAAGGAAGCCATGCACAGAAAGACAAGTGACACAACAATAAATAAATCTTGTATGAGTGTAGACTAGGATAGTGGTCACAAGAGACAAAGAAAGGCAAGGAAGAGAGAGTGAAGGAAAAAATTAATACAGGCTTTTAGAAACTGAAAAGTGTCCTGAGGGGAACGAGGAGGGTTTGACCATGGCAGAGTAGACAGACATGACTGATAGTGTATTTGTCTGTGTAAGGAGATTTCATCATGAATTCATTTAATTTGCACAACTAATATTTTAGAAAGAAATAAAAAGTGTACTTCAGTAAAAATAGAGGCAATATTAATAATGTGAGTTAGATGGAGTGGTGTTATGGAACTAGGAAAAGAAACTAGATTTCTGCAAATAAGTTGGTTTTTATCATAGTATGAAAACGCATTCATATCTAATATCATAAATATAATTGTAGATTGTACAGGATAGTAAGAATCAATCTATGAGATGCTGATATCTGGTCAGTGTATGTAAGATTGACACTTCCACTTTGCACACTCCATGGTGTCATGAAGAATGTGGAAACTTTTCCCAGCTGTTCAATTCCAAGTACTTCCTGGCTATGAACATCTTTCCTCCATGTTGCCATTCTGTCAAACAAATGGTTTTTCATTCACACCCAGTGAATGATTAACATGGTTAGCTTCTAATTATAGCAAATAATTATATTTAAATCAACACTGTAGCTTTAAAAAATAAAAAAAATATTTTTCTTAAAGAAAAAACAAACAAGCTCAGGTACAAGATGGTGGCAGATGGCAAGGATACATTTTGAGCACAGGGAAAACAATATTGCATAAATTAAACAAGCTGAGCAACAACCTGAGAAGCCCTAACCCGCAGGGTTTTACCCAGCAAACCCAAGGACTAGTGGAGGTCCCAGGGCAGGACCCCTGGGACACAGGCTTGGGACCCAAAATAGAGGAACATGGCATGGGGCAGAGGTCAGGGTCAGAGCCTGGTGCAGAACAGAGGCCAGAACAGACCCTGCCATAAAAGTGGGCACAAGCCATGCAAATACTCAAGGAATAGCTCCAAACCTCAGGAAAGGGTACTCACCAGCCTCCAGAGCACCCAGCTTCCATGCCAGCATTCCATATAGGAGAACTGTGGGTTCACCAATATTTATCTCCAGTGGAGCAGCTGGCTGGGAGGCATAAGCATATCTGGGCTTACCCAAAAAGGTCCCTCTACTACATATATAATCACTTGGAAGAACATTGAGCCCAGACAGGGCAGAGGGCTGCTATTTCTGCACCAGTACAGTCTCCCACAGGTCTGATCACTGGAGGGCCTTGGGAGGCAGCCCCAGCTGCCAGATAAGGGTACCTTCTGGATACCTGAATGCCCAATATTCACACAATCACTGCAACACCCTAAAGAGGACCAGCAATGCAACTGAAACGGTCCAGAGAACATCAGGGACAATCAGTTTAGGGCAACCAGAGGGCTAAAGGTCAGCGAAAGAACAAAACTGACAAAAATCAGGGAATTATGACTCCAACAAAATTCAGCAATATTAACACAGCAAGCCCTGAACATCCTACCACATCTGAAACACATAAAAATGATGACACATCTATACTTAGGAAAATGATGGAGACCTTAGAAGAAGAATTAAATCCCTGAAAGAATATAAAGAATCCTCAGTTTTGCAAATGAGAACAACGGAGAATACCATTAGAGACCTCCAAGTCAATGCAGCCCAACATGAACAGGAAAGAGACAAGACAATGAAAGATTTGAAAGCTTTGAAAGAATTGCAGGCAAAAACAAGCAAATTGGAATACGGAACATGTAAAGCAAATAAAATTGTTCAAGACTTGAAATTGGGAATAGAAGCAATAAAGAATGCACAAGAAGAGATAATCCTGGAGGTGGAAAATCAAGGGAAGAGAACAGGAATTACAGACATGAGTATCAAAAATAGGATACAAAAGATAGGAGACAGGATCTCAGAAGTGGAAGATTCCATTGAAAAAACCAGTACAGCAACCAAAAAAAAAAAAAAAAAGAGAAATCTAAAAAATTTATCACCCATAACATCTAAGAAATCAAGGACTCAATGAAAAGACAGAACCTAAGCATAGAGGAAAGAGAAACCTCCCGACTCCAAGGTCCAGGAAACATCTTCAACAAAATCATAGAAGAAAACTTCCCAAACCTAAAGAGAGTGACGCCAATAAAATTTCAAGAGGCCTACAGAAGACCAAACAGATTAGATCAGAAAAGAAACTCCTCTCACCAAATAATAATTGAAACTCCAAATGTACAGAACAAAGAAAGAATATTAAAAGCTGTAAGAGAAAAAGGTCAAGTAACATATAATGACAGACCCATCAGAATTACACCTGACTTCTCCTCAGAAACTTTAAAAGCCAGAAGTGCCTGGGCAGATGTCCTACAAGCCCTGAGAGAACATAGGTGCCTGGCCAGACTACTATACACAGCAAAACTCTCTATCAACATAGATGGAGAAAAAAAACATATTCCATGAAAAAAAATTTAAACAGTATCTGCCCACAAATCCAGCCCTATAGAAGATTCTAGAAGGAAAATTCCAAACCAGAGAAGATTACTACACACAAGGAAACAGAGCAAGCAAAAACTCCACTGCAGCTGAACCAAAAGAAACACACAACCACCACCTACATCAAAATAACAAGAAATAACAACCTTTGATCATTAATATCCATCAACATCAATGAACTCAATTCCCAAATAAAAAGACCCAGGCTTACAGAATGGACCTGTAAACAAGTTCCATCATTTTGCTGCATACAGGAAACGTATCTCACTAACAAAGATAGATGCTACCTCAGAATAAAGTGCTCAGAAAAGGTTTTCTTAACAAATGGACCCAGGAAACAAGATGGAGTAGCCATCTTAATATCAAATAAAATAGACTTTCAACTGAAGTTATTCAAAAAAGATAGGGAAGGGCACTACATACACATTAAGGGAAATATTCATCAAGGTGACATCTCAACACTGAATATATATGCCCCAAATAGAAGGGCCCCTACGTTTGTAAAAGAAACTCTTCTAAAGCTTAAACCACACATTGATCCACATATATTAGTAGAGGGAGACTTCAACACCCCACTCACAACAATGGACAGGTCATGGAGACAGAAACCAAAAAGAGAAATAATGAGTCAAACAGTGGTTAGGATCCAAATGGACCTAACAGATATCTACAGAACCTTTCACTCAAACACAAAAGAATACACCTACTTTTCAGCACCACAGAGAACCTTCTCCAAAATCAACCATATAGTCAGACACAAAACATGCCTCAAAGATACAAGAAAATTGAAATAACCCCTTGTGTTTTATCCCAACACCATGGAATAAAGCTGGACTTCAGCAACAACACAAACAACAGAGAGCCTACACATTCAGGGAAACTGAACAACTATCTACTGAATGACTACTAAGTCAGGGAAGAAATTAAAAAGGAAATCAAAGACTTCTTAAAATCCAACAAAAATGAAGCTCAAATTACCCAAACCTATGGGACACAATGAAAGCAGTGCTATGTGGAAAGTTCATGGAACTAACTGCCTTTAAAAATAAAATTGTGACAGCACATATTAGAAAATTAACAGCAGAACAGGATGATCTCGACAAAAAAAACAAAACAAAACAAAACAAAACAAAATAAAAAAAACAAAAAACAAAAAAAAAAAAACCCCAAACACTCTCAAGAGGAGCAGAAGGCAGGAAATCATCAAACTTAGGGCTGAAATCAACAACTTAGAAACAGAAAGAACACAAACCAAAAGTTGGTTCTTTAAGAAAATCAACCAAATAGACAAACCCTTAACCAAATTAACTAAAAGGCAGAGGGAAAAAAACCCAAATCAACAAAATCAGAAATGAAAAGGGAGAAATAACAACAGACATTGAGGTAATCAAGAGAATCTTTAGGTCCTACTTCAAAAATCTGTACTCCAGAAAAGTTGCAAATATAAGCGAAATGGACAACTTTCTTGATAGATCCCAACTACTAAGGTTAAATCAAGATCAGGTTAACAGATTAAACAGTCCTATAACCCCTAAGGAAATAGAAGCAGTCATTAAAGTATTCCAACTAAAAAAAAAAAAAAAAAAAAAAAGCCCAAGGCCAGATGATTTCAGCAGAGAATTCTACAAGACATTCAAAAAAGAGCTAATATCAATACTCTTCCAAAAAATAGAATCAGAAGGAACAATGCTAAACTCATTCTATGAGGCTACAGTCACCCTGATTCCTAAACCACACAAAGACCCAACAAAGAAAGACAACTTCAGACCAATTTCCCTCATGAACATAGACACAAAAATACTTAGTAAAGTACTGGTGACCCGAATCCAAATACACATCAAATGTACCATACACTATGATCAAGTAGGCTTCATCACAGGAATGCAGGTATGGTTCAACATATGAAAATCCATCAATACAATTCACCATATCAAAAAGCTGAAAGAAGCTACTGTAAGGCAAAAGACAATGTCATTCGAACAAAACAGAAGCCTACAGATTGGGAAAAAATCTTCACCAACCGCACATCTGACAGAGGGCTAATATCCATAATTTACAAAGAACTCAAGAAATTAAATGCCAAAAAACCAAATAATCCAAACAAACAAACAAAAAAAGGGCAACAAGATAAACAGAGAATTCACAAAGGAGGAATTCCTAATGGCCGTGAGACACTTGAAGAAATGCTTAGCATCCTTATCATCAGAGAAATGCAACTCAAGAAGACTCTGAGATTCTCTTTCATACCTGTCAGAATGGCTAAGATCAAAAGCTCATATGACAGCACATGCTGGCAAGGGTGTGGAGAAAGGGGAACTCTCCTCCATTGCTGGTGGGAGTGTAGACTTGTAAAACCATTATGGAAATCAATCTGGCGATATCTTAGAAAACTTGGAATAGCTCTCTCTGCCTTGGGACACAGCCATACCACTTCTGGGTATACATCCAAATGATTCTTTACCAAACTACAAAAAAGTTTCCTCATCTATGTTCATAGCAGCCTTATTTGTAATAGCTAGAAACTGGAAACAACCCAGATGTCCTTCAACCAAAGAATGGATTAAAAAAATCTGTGGTACATCTACACAATCGAATACTACTCAGCTATCAGAAACAACTAAATCATGCAATTTGCAGCCAAATGGATGGAACTAGCGAAGCTCATTCTGAGTGAGTTAACCCAAACTCAGAAGGATGCACATGGCTTCTATTCACTTATAGTCAGATTTTAGCCATATAGTACAGGATAACTATACTACAACCAATGCACTAAAGGGAACATGAACATAGACTTTTTTCCTGTCAATGAGACAGTTTGCCCTAGTGGTGCTGCCTTGTAGGCCCTCAGTGTATGAGGAGGCTCTTGGCCCTCATATGACTGCTTAACTGGGGCAGGGGACTGTTATGTAAGGACACTCCACTCCAGAGGAGTGGGATGGAAAGGATAAGGGTTAGAGGGTGGGAGGGCAGGACTGGGAGGGGTGGAAAGAGGACACTGCGATGGAGATGTAACCTGAAGTAATAAATAAATATTAAAGAAAAAAGAAAAAACTCACATGATCATCTCGCTAGATGCTGAAAAATAAGTTGACCAAATCCAACACCCCTTCATACTAAAAGTCCTGGAGAGAATGAGCATACAAGGACCATACCTAAAAATAATAAAGGCAATATACAGCAAGCCAGTAGCCAACATCAAACTAAAGGAAGAGAAATTTAAAGCATTTCCTCTAAACTCGGGGACATAAGAAGGATGTCCACTTTCGCCATATCTCTTCAACATAGTACTTGAAGTTCTTGCTAGAGCAATAAGACAGCTAAAGAAGATCAAGGGGATACAAATTGGAAATGAAGAAGTCAAATCATCCCTATTTGCAGACAGTATGTTAGTATGCATAAGTGACACCAAAAATTCCACTGGAGATGTCCTACAACTGAAAAACACCTTCAGCAAGGTGACTGGATAGAAAATTAATTGAAAAAAATCAGAAGCCCTTCTTTATACAAAAGATAATTGGGCTGAGAAAGAAATTAAGGAAATAATACCCTTCACAATAGCCACAAACAATATAAAATAACTGGGGGTAACTCTAACCAAGCAAGTGAAAGACCTGTATTATGAGAACTTCAAGTTCTACAAAAAAAATTGAAGAGGACACCAGAAGATGGAAAGATCTCCAATGCTCATGGATAAGCAGGATCAACATAATAAAAATGGCTACTCTACCAAAGCTACATTCAGATTCAATGCAATACCTATCAAAATACCACAATTCTTTATATACCTGGAAACAGCAACACTCAACTTCATGAGCAATAACAAAAAACTCAGAATATCTAAATCAATCCTGTACAATAAAAAAATATATATCTGGAGTTACTACCTTCCCTGATTTCAAGCTATACTGCAGAGAAATAGTAATAAAACAGCATGATACTTTTATAGAAACAGACCAGTGGATCAATGGAATCCATTTGAAGACCTAGAAATGAACCCACATACCTATGCTCACTAATTTTTGACAAAAGAGCCAAAACTGTACAATGGAAAAAGGACAGCAACTTTAACAAATGGTGCTGGTCTAACTAGATTTCAACAAGGAAAAGAATGAAATCAGACCCACACTTATCACCTTTCACAAAACTTAAGTCCAAGTGGATCAAAACCTTAACATAAAGCCCGACACACCAAATCTAATAGAAGAGAAAATGGGGAAAATTCTCGAACTCATTGGCACAGGACATAACTTCCTAAACAGAGCACCAAAACCTCAGGGTCTAAGACCAACAATCAATAAATGGGACCTCATAAAACTGAAAAGCTCTGTACAGCAATGTACATTGTCACTAGAACAAAACAGCAACCTACAGATTGGAAGAATATCTTTACCAACCCTGTTTCCAAGAGAGGGCTAATATAAAAAAATTATAAAGAACTCAAAAATTAAACACCAAGAAACCAAATAATCCAATAAAAAATGGAAAAGAGAGCTAAACAGTGAATTCACAAAGGAGGAATCTTTAAAGGCAGTGAGATACTTGAAGAAATGCTGAACATCCTTGATCATTAGAGAAATGCAACTCAAGATGACTCTGTGATTCCATCTCACACCTGTCAAAATGGTTCAGATCAAAAACTCAAATGACACCACATGCTGGTGAGGTTGTAGAGAAAGAGGAACACTCCTCCATTGCTGGTGCAAGGGCAAACTTGTACAACCACTGTGGAAATCAGTCTGGTGATATCTTAGAAAACTTGGAATTCCCTACCTCGAGACCAAGCCATACCACCTCTAGGTATCCACCCAAACGATTCCTCACCAAACCACAGGACAAATCCTCATCTATGTGTATAGCAGCCTTATTTGTAATAGCTAGAAACTGGAAACAACCCATATGTCTCTCAACTGATGAATGGATTAAAAAAAAATCGTACATTTACACAATGGAATGCTACTCAGCTATGAGAAACAAGGAACTCATGCAATTAGTAGCCAAGTGGATGGAAGTAGAAAATCTCATCCTGAGTGAGCTAACCCAGACTCAGAAAGATGCACATGACATCTACTCACCTATAATTGGATTTTAGCCATATAGTACAGGATAACTATCCTACAACCAACACACTAAAAAGATCAGGAACATAGACTTTCTTACCTATCAATGGGACAATTTTCCCTAGGGTTGCTACCATGTAGGCCCCCAGTGAAATAGGAAGCTCTTAGCCCTCATATGACTGTTGAACTGAGAGGGGCTGATATGTAGGGGCACTCCACATTGGAGTAGTGGGGTGAGAGGGGGGGTGGAACTTGGATGGGAGAAGAGGGCACTATGGTGGAGATGTAACTTGATGTAATAAATAAACAATATTTTTTTAAAAAATAATAAAAGAAAAAAGAAAAAACAAATTTAGCAAAAGAAAACAAATTTATTTAGAGAAATGCTAATAAACACAGATTATGCATTTATAGTATAAAAAGCTAATGGGACTCATGAAGAAGTTTAATATGGAAAAAAAATTGTGTATAAACTCAAGGGATGTCCTTACCCACTCGATGCATATTTAACACCAGATTATGAAAGGACACTGTTATCATTAGCTTCCTGGAGGTACAAGATACTAATAATTTTGATGTTTTTGGAAACCTTATAGAACCATCTCTTCTTTTGCTAGTATATTAAAGTCACACATGCACATATGCACACACACAAATGCATTTAAAAGCAGGATTTGTGCTATTACAGGCACATATGTGCACACACACATACAAGTGTACTTATAAACAGAATTTGTACACCTAGATGTTAAATACCACATAAGTGTGGTAAACGTGATATTATTTATTGCATTTATTTATTCTTAGTCTGTGATATGCTGCTGATTATGATTGCTAACATATGCAGTAGCTGTGCACCCAGCTACTATTTTCTGTAACTTTGCCTATTGGGACTTTTGACTGTGTACATTTATCTCCCTTTTAATAGGTAAGGAGTGTTTTGCAAACATCTTGTGATGTGCCTTGCTTTCCTTGAGTGACATCTTATATTTGTATACACATTAATAGGTATGAGTATTTCCCTGTCCTGGGTACTGACAAAGAAAATCTTTGAATTAAAGATTTAATAATTTCAATTTATTTGAAAATACCGTTTTCTACCAAAGTGGGTATGCCAATTTCCATTTTAAAGAATGTCTCTTCTGAAGATTATTTACCATTATTTCACAAACATATTTCATATGGATAATTTTTGATGATTTTGGTTCATGTGAAAAATATTTGTTTAATTTAATTTGCTTATACTGTTGAGCAGTCCTATACTTCATTGAAATGTCTATTTTTTCTAATCTATGAATTGTGTGTTTTCCTTCCTTTCTGTTTTCATATTTACTTAATGATTTGTGTGTACAAAAAGGCATGCCAAAATATTTGCAGAAAATAACATAAACTATGATAACAACACAGTAAAATGATATATTTTATTATTACTCATCCTTTGTGAGAAATTTAGTTATTTTCAAATACAGTAATGTATGTTTCTCTCAAGTTTTCCTCACAAAGTCTTCCTGGGAACTAGATACTTTTCACTGTTTTGTTTTCATAAATAATAATGCATGTTTTATGAATCTTGATATTTAGCAAATTTCCTTCATTACAGTTAGCACACTAAATCTAAATGTTCATAATTTTCCATTTTCATTTCTACATTAGCACATATGTGGTTTATTTTGTATATGAACATTTCAGATAAAATTTATAAATTGAATAAAGTTAACATATTTACTTTTTTGTTGCATGATTCACTAACCAATATTCTTATCAATTTCAAGTAATCATTACTTATGATGTACCCTTATAAGAAATTGTGATTTTGAGGAATACTTGTAATTTTTATGCTTTTAAAGTTATGCTTAAAATGACCTAATGGAATTTATTATCTTGTTAAAAAGATTAGATTTTTTTTAACCAAAACTATTGTTTCCATCCTTGAGAAATATGTTTCAATTTGTGTTTTTAAAATTTGATTTATGAGGCTGGAGAAATGGTTCAGCGGTTAACAGCACCAGCTGCTCCTCCAGAAGACCAGAATTCTATTCCCAACATTTACATGCCAGCTTAAAACTGTCTGTCACCCCAGTTCCAGTGGAGTTAACACTCTCACATAGACACACATGCATGGAAAACACCAATGCACATTAAATAAAAATAAATTAAAAAAAATTAATATGTGGGTCTGGAGAAATAGTGATTAAAAAGTACTTACTATTGTTGCAGAGAAATGGCTTGCTGTTTCCACCAACAGCATGATGGCTCAGAGTTGTCCTTAACTTCAATCCCAGTGTGTTCTGGTCTCTGTGGGGACTGCATGCACATGGTATACTTACATACACTCAAGCAAAACACTAATATACATAAAATGAAAATAAATACTTAAAATACAATTATAAAGTTTTATTAGATTTTTTTGACTTCTCAACTGGAGAAATGGTTTGGCAGTTAAGAGCACTGGCTGCTCTTCCAAAGGAGCCAGGTTCATATCCCAGAACTCACATAGCAGTTCACAGCTCTCTGCAATTACTGGGTGTGGTGGTGCATGCCTTTAACCCCAGTACTCGAGAGGCAGAGAAAGAAGGATCTGTGTGAGTTCAAGGCTAACCTGGTCTGCTAAGTGAGCCTAGGTCAGCCTGGGCTACACAGAGAAAGCCTGTCTTGAGAAACCAAAGGGGGGAAAAAGATTTATAACTTCTTCACACAATCAAATATTTTATAAAATGTATTATACTTTCCTGATTGTCCTTCTACTTTAATAAAATTTATTTTTAGAGCAGACTAGTTTATGCTTTTGGGCCAATTTAGTATTTTTATATCTGCTATCTTAGTTGGCTTTAATAGTCAACTTTACACAGCCCAGAAAACTGAGAAAAAAGTACTTGAATAATATCTTTATCATGTTGTTCTGTAGGCAAGACTATGGGGGATTGTCTTGAGTTTAATTTGGTGTAGGAGGGCTCAGCCCTTTGCTGGCAATGCTGTTCTTTCAGCAGATGGTTCTGGGCAGTATAGGAAAGCTAAGTAAGCCAGAATGCAAGCCCTCCTTCACACCAGGGTTTCTACTTCAACTCCCTTCTTGAAATTCTGCCCTCATTTTCAACAACTGTGGTTGTTATCTGGAAGTGTGAGCCAATAAACCCTTTCTTTCCTGATATTATTGTTGGCCACAGTGTTTTATTACAGCAGCAGAAAGAAAACCAGAACACTGGGAGGTCAGTAATTCCCTTTATTTAAATCTGTAGCTCTTACAGATTTTTTTGTGTTTCAAAAGTGGAGGTCAAAATGCCAAAGAATCTACACTTGCTGCATTTTCTGGTCCTACAGTTTCCTGCTATTGTTGTTTCTGTAATATTATCATCAAGCATCCTCTAATTCCGGGTGCACAGTAGTTTATATATATACTGATTCAAAGTGTAAAACAAGAAAAACTCACTTCATATATTTGCAACTGTGGCTTTGGATTTTATATTTTCAACATGCTATTGAATTACCAACAACCTTGAGGTTATTTTCTTTCATGCACTGTCTTTGAATCATTTTTGGAAATATTTATTTTTAGAGTTTTTTCATCATTTAGATTGTATTTAATTTTCAAAATCTAAATTTATATATCTTCATGATATGAATATGGCCCTGTAAGTCATCCTTGCCCCAAAGAAAGAATGAATGAATGAATGAAGGAAGGAAGGGAGGAAGGAAAGATAGAAAGAAAGAAAGAAAGAAAGAAAGAAAGAAAGAAAGAAAGAAAGA
>CAJQZJ010032395.1:1587419-1639044 GCA_907164525.1 Lophiomys imhausi | reverse complement strand
AGAAAGAAAGAAAGAAAGAAAGAAAGAAAGAAAGAAAGAAAGAAAGAAAGAAGGTTTGAAAGAGACAGAATTGATCTGGTGTGTACTTTTCTATATATTTTATTTCTGTATTGTACATTTCTTCATTGGCCACTGGATGCTGTCGTATTGTCTAAGTTGTTATTATTTTTAAAGATTTTGCTGATGCAATCAAGTTCTCCTGTTGAAGTCTCTGCTGTCTTTTACTTAGTGAGGATACTTTGCCCCTCATATTCTCAACAGCATCACTGTTTCATCTTATTATTTCTCTATTGGATGACAAATGTTCACAGTGTCTATTATTCTTTGAAAAAATATTTAATTATGAATCCTTTAACTTAAACTGAATTTAAATCCTTCATTTTTGTAGTTTTAAAATGTATTCTATGCTTTTAGCCTGAAATGCAATAGAATTGCTTTGGGTGCCACTAATAATCTATCCAAGATATTTCATTTATATCAAAATGTTATTAGAGTCTCAATTGAGAAGTCAGGTGTAATTCTAATAGACCTTCATTTAAATGTTACTTGGCCTTTTGCCCTTGCAGCTTTTAATATTGTTTTGCTGCTGTTGTTGTTGTTCTGTATGTTTACTGTTTTAATTATTATGTGGTGAGGGGACTTTCTTTTTTGGTTTAATCTAGTTGGTGTTCTGTAAGCTTCTTATACCTTTATGCACATGTCTTTCTCTTGGTTAGACAGACTTTCTTCTATAATTTTGCTTAAAATTTTTTTCTGGGCTCTTTTTTAAATTTATTTATTTTATGCTTCAGGTTACATCTCCATCATAGTGTCCTCTTTCCACCCTTCCCAGTCCTGCCCTCCCACCCTCTACCCCCTAATCCTTCCATCCCACTTCTCTGGAGTGGAGTGTCCCTACATAACATTCCACTGCCCCAGTTCAGCAGTCATGTGAGGACCAAGATCCTCCTCATACACTGGAGGCCTACTAGGCAGCACCACCAGGGAAAAGTGTCTCAATGACAGGGAGAGATAACAAACAAACAAACAAACAAACAAACAAACAAAAACAACAATAAAATGTCTACCTCCATGTTCCCTTTGGTTCATTGGTTGAAGTATAGATATCCTGTACTATATAGCTAAAATCCAACTAAAAGTGAATAGATGCCATGTGCATCCTTCTGAGTCTGGGTTAGCTCACTCAGGATGAGTTTTTCTAGTTCCATCCATTTGGCTGCAAGTTGCATAATTTCCTTGTTTCTGATAGCTGAATAGTATTCCATTGTGTAGATGTAACATAGTATTTTAATCCATTCTTCAGTTGAGGGACATCTGGGTTATTTTCACTTTCTAACTATTACAAATAATGCTGCTAAGAACATAGATGGGGAAACTTCCTTGTGATTCAGTGAGGAGAATATAAAATACCTTGGGGTAACTCTAACCAAGCAAGTAAAGGACCTATACACCAAAAACTTCAAGCCCTTGAAGAAAGAAATTGAAGAGGCCATCAGAAGATTGAATGATCTTCCATGCTCATGGATAGGTAGGATCAATATAATAAAAATGGACATCCTACCAAAAGCAATATACAGATTCAAAGCAATGCCTATCAAAATACCAACACAATTCTTTATAGGCCTGGAAAAACATATTCTCAATTTCAAATGGAACAAAAAAAAACAAAACAAAACAGAATAGCTAAATCAATCCTGTACAATAAAAAACAAACAAACAAACAAAAAAAAAAACCAAAAAACATCTGGAGGTAACACCATCCCAGATTTCACGCTCTACTACAGAGCAATAGTAATAAAAACAGCATGATACTGGTATAGAAACAGATCAGTGGATCAATGAAACCGAATTGAAGACCCAAGAATGAACCCACACACCTATGATCACCTAATTTTTGAAAAGAAGCAAAACTGCACAATGGAAAAAGGACAGCATCGTCAACAAATGGTGTTGGTCCAACTGGATGTCCACTTGGAAAAGAATGAAATTAGACCCATAGTTATCACCTTGTACACAATTTAAGTCCAAGTGGATCAAAGACCTTAACATAAGCCCAGTCACACTAAATCTACTAGAAGAGAAAGTGGGGAAAACCCTCGAAATCATTAACATAGGTAATAACTTCCTGAACAGAACACCAACAGGTCAGGACCTAAGACCAACAATCAATAAATGGGACCTCATGAAACTGAAAATCTTCTGTAAGGCAAAAGACACTGTCATTCGAACAAAATGGCAGCCTACAGATTGGGAAAAAAGTCTTCACCAACCCCACATCTGACACGGGGCTAATATTCAAAATTTACAAAGAACTCAAAAAATTAAATGCCAAGAAACCAAATAATGCAATTAAAAAATGGGGAAAAAAGATAAACAGAGAATTCAAAAAGGAGGAATTCCTAAAGGCTGAGAGACACTTGAAGAAATGCTCAGCATCCTTAATCATCAGAGAAATGCAACTCAAGACAACTCTAAGATTCCATCTCACACTTTTCAGAATGGCTAAGATCAAAAGCTCAAATGACAGCACATGCTGGTGAGGGTGTGGAGAACGGGGAACCCTCCTCCATTGCTAGTGGGAGTGCAGGCTTGTGCAACTACTATAAAGGTCATTCTGGTGATATCTTAGAAAACTTGGATTAGCTCTGCCTCAGGACCCAGCCATACCACTTCTGGGTATACATCCAAATGACTTTTCTGGGCTATTGAGCTGGGATTCTTGTCCTTCTTCTGTTCCTACTATCCATAGGCTTCATTTTTTTTTTCATGGTGTTCCAGATTTCCTGGATGCTTTGTGTCAGAAATTTTTATATTTGAGATTTTGTTTGACTGATTTTTTTCTACTTTATCTTCAGTGCCTGAAAATTTCTCTCCCATCTCTTATATTCTGTTGGAGAGACTTGCTTCTGTAGTTTCTGTTTGCTTTCCTAGATTTTTCCATCTTTGGGATGCCCTCAGTTTGTGTTTTCTTTATTGATTCTCTTTCTATTTTCATGTCTTTAACAGTTTTATTAATTTCTTCACCTGCTTTTATTTTCTTGATGTTCTTTAATAAATGTATTCATTCAGTTTCCAAGCCGCGGGAGCGGCAAGGCCATTGGAGGTGAAGAGTAGGTTTACCCATCACAGGCACCAACCCCGGGGAAATTGCGAGATATTTGAAAGTGTCATATATTGGACTTTTGTACTAGTACTGGCCCTTCTGGCGGGGAACCAGAGCTTACTTGTACACAGATCCACCACCTGGATCAGTTAGGTCTCCACCTAGGAGGTGGGGCTGAATGATTCACCTTATAGAGGTGGAGTAAGGCAACTCAAATCCTACACCAAAGTGCCCCCTATGGACCCAAGTCCAGACGACAGATAAAAAATTCCACATGGCCAGAGGCCCCAGACAAAAACAAAACAAACAAACAAACAAACAAAAAACAGAGCAAAATGACTCCAACAAAAGAAAGCAACGCTATTCCACCCAGCCCAAACCACCTCACCACTGCTGAAACACATGAAAACGGACAGAAGACAATTCTATATTATGGAAAGTGATAGAGTCCCTTCAAGAAGAACTTAAATCTATGAAGGAATTCAAAGAAGCCACAATTTTGCACGTCAAAACAATGAATAACACCATTAAAGAGCTCCAAGCCAAGGGGATTCAGCTTGAACAGGAAAAGAACAGAGAAATGAAAGATTTCCAGGCAAAAACAAGCAAACTGGAGAAGGAAATATACAAAACGAACAATACCATTCAAGACATGAAAATAGAAATAGAAATAATAAAAAAAAAACACAGTCAGAGTTAAAAGAGGAAATGGAGAATCAAGGGAAGAGAACAGGAACTACGGATTTGAGTATCAAAATTAAGATGCAAGAGATGGAAGACAGGATCTCAGCATGGAAGACTGGATTGAAGAAATCAGTACAACATCCAAACAAAATGAGAAAGCTAAAAAATCTCTCACCAACAACATCCAAGAAATCAAGGACTCAATGAAAAGATGGAACCTAAGAATAATAGGCATAGAGGAAAGAGAAGACTCCCGACTCTATGGTACAGGAAATATCTTCAAAAATCATAGAAGAAAACTTCCGAAACCTAAAGAAAGTGATGCCAGTAAAAATCCAAGAGGCTTACAGAACACCAAACAGGTTAGATCAGAAAAGAAACTCCTCTCGCCACATAATAATAGAAACTCCAAATGTAGAGAACAAAGAAAGGATATTAAAAGCTGTAAGAGAAAAAGGCCAAGTCACATACAATGGCAGACCCATCAGAATCACACCTGACTTCTCCTCAGAAACTTTAAAAGCTAGAAGGGCCTGGACAGATGTCCTACAAGCCCTGAGAGAACATAGGTGCCCAGTCAGACTACTATACCCAGAAAAACTCTCTATCAACATAGAAGGAGAAAACAAGATATTCCATGACAAAATCAAATTCAAATAATATCTCCCCACAAACCCAGCCATACAGAAGATCCTAGAAGGAAAATTCCAACCCAGAGAAGATAACTACACCCAAGAAAACAGAGGAAATAGAAACCTCCACAGCAACTAAACAAAAGAGAAACACAAGACAGCCAGCTATACCAAAATAATGGGACATAACAACCCCTGGTCACTAATATCCATCAACATCAATGGCCTCAACTCGCCAATAAAAAGACATAGACTTACAGACTGGATCCGTAAACAAGACCCATCTTTTTGCTGTATACAAGAAACACATCTCACTATTGAAGATAAACACCATCCCAGAATAAAGGGCTGGGAAAAGGTTTTCCAAGCAAATGGACCCAGGAAAAAAGCTGGAGAAGCCACCCTAATATCAAACAAAATAGACTTCCAATTGAAGTTAATAAAAAAAGACAGAGAAGTGCATTACATACTCGTTAAAGGAAATATCCACAAAGAGAACATCTCAATATTGAACATCTATGCCCCAAATACAAAGGCACCTACATTTATAAAAGAAACGCTTCTAAAACTTAAAGCGCACATCGATCCAAACACTTTAAAAGTGGGAGACTTCAACACCCCACTCACAACTATGGACAGATCATCAAGACAGAAGCCAAACAGAGAAATAATGAGTCTAACGGAGATCATGAACCAAATGGACCTAACAGATATCTACAGAACGTTTCACCCAAACACAAAAGAATACACCTTCTTCTCAGCACCTCATGGAACCTTCTCCAAAATCGACCATATAGTTGGACACAAAGATAGCCTCAACAGATACAAGAAACCTGAAATAAGCCCTTGTATCTTTTCAGACCACCATGGAATAAAGCTGGACTTCAATAGCAAAAGCATCAACAGAAAGTCTACACTCACATGAAAACTGAACAACTCTTTACTAGAGGACCACTGGGTTAGGGAAGAAATAAAGAAGGAAATCAAAGACTTCTTAAAATCCAATGAAAACGAAGACACAACATACCCAAACCTATGGGACACAATGAAAGCTGTGCTATGAGGAAAGTTCATAGCACTAAGTGCCTTCAAAAAGAAAATTGTGACAGCGCATATTAGCAAATTAACAGCTAAACTGGGTGAATTGGAAAAAAAAGAAGCAAAAACTCCCAAGAGGAGCAGAAGGCAGGAGATCATCAACCTTAGGGCTGAAATCAACAACTTAGAAACAAAAAGAACTATACAAAGAATCAATGAAACCAAGAGTTGGTTCTTCAAGGAAATCAACAAAATAGACAGACCCTTAGACAAATTAACTAAAAGACAGAGGGAGAAAACACAAATCAACAAAATCAGAAATGAAAAGGGATAAATAACAACAGACATTGAGGAAATCCAGAGAATATCTGAATCCTACTTTAAAAATTTATACTCCACCAAATTTGAAAACTTAAGTGAAATGGACAATTTTCTTGATAGATTCCACCTACAGAAGCTAAATCAAGATCAGATTAACAGATTAAACAACCCTAACACCCCTAAGGAAATGGAAACAGTCATTAAAAATCTCCCAACCAAAAAAATTCCAGGGCCAGATGGCTTTAGCACAGAATTCTACCGGACCTTCAAAGAGGAGCTAACACCAATACTTTTCAAACTCTTTTACAAAATAGAATCTGAAAGAACATTGCCAAACTCATTCTATGAGGCAACAGTCACCCTGATTCCTAAACCACACAAAGACCCAACAAAGAAAGAGAACTTCAGACTAATCTCCCTCATGAATATAGATGCAAAAATACTTAATAAAATACTAGCAAACCGAATTCAAGAACACATCAAAAGTATCATACACCACGATCAAGTAGGTTTCATCCCAGGAATGCAGGGATGGTTCAATATACGAAAGTTTAGTAAGGTCATTCACCATATAAACAAGATGAAAGAAAAAAAAACTACATGATAATCTTGCTAGATGCAGAAAAAGCATTTGACAAAATCCAACACCTCTTCAAGCTAAAAGCTCTGGAGAGAACGGGCATACAAGGACCGTACTTAGAAATAATAAAGGCAATATACAGCAGGCCAGTGGCCAACATCAAATTGAATGGAGAGAAACTTGAAGCATTTCCTCTAAACTCAGGGAAAAGACAAGGATGTCCACTTTCACCATATCTCTTCAATATAGTACTTGAAGTTCTTGGTCGAGCAATAAGACAACTAAAGGACATCAAGGGGATAAACATTGGAAATGAAGAAATCAAATTATCCCTATTTGCAGATGATATGACAGTGTACATAAGCGACCTCAAAAATTCCACCAGAGAACCATTACAGCTGATAAACACCTTCAGCAAAGTGGCTGGATACAAGATTAATTCAAAAAAATCAGAAGCCCTTCTTTATACAAGAAACAAATGGTCTGAGAAAGAAATAAGGGAAACAACCCCCTTCACAATAGCCACAAACAACATAAAATGCATGGGGGTAACTCTAATCAAGCAAGTAAAGGACCTGTACAACAAGAACTTCAAACCCTTGAAGAAAGAAATGGAAGAGGCCTTTAGAAGATGGAAAGATCTCCCATGCTCATGGATAGGTAGGATCAACATAATAAAAATGACCATCCTACCAAAAACAATATATAGATTCAATGCAATTCCTATCAAAATACCAACACAATTTTTTATAGACTTGGAAAGAGCTATTCTCGATTTCATATGGAACAACAAAAAGCCCAGAATAGCTAAATCAATCCTGTACTATAAAAAAACATCTGGAGGTATCACCATCCCAGACTTCAAGCTGTAATACAGAGCAATAGTTGTAAAAACAGCATGGTATTGGTATAGAAACAGACCAGTAGATCAATGGACTCGAACTGAAGATCCAGAAATAGACCCACACACTTATGGCCACCTAATTTTTGACAAAGAAGCCAAAAGCACACAATGGAAGAAGGAAAGCATCTTCAACAAATGGTGCTGGTCCAACTGGATGTTCACTTGTAAAAGAAAGAAATTAGACCCATACTTATCACCTTGTACAAAACTTAAATCCAAGTGGATCAAAGACCTTAACATAAGGCCGGTCACACTAAATCTACTAGAAGAAAAAGTGGGAGAAACCCCCGAACTCATTGGCACAGGTGACAACTTCCTGAATAGAACACTAACAGCTCAGGACCTGAGACCAACAGTCAATAAATGGGACCTCATGAAACTGAAAATCTTCTGTAAGGCAAAAGACACTGTCATTCGAACAAAGCGGCATCCTACAGACTGGGAGAAAGTCTTCACCAACCCCACATCTGACAGAGGGCTAATATCCAAAATCTACAAAGCACTCAAGAAATGAAATGCCAAGAAACCAAATAATCCAATCAAAAAATGGGGGACAGAGCTAAATAGAGAATTAACAAAGGAGGAATCCCTAATGGCTGAGAGACACTGAAGAAATGCTCAACATCCTTAATCATCAGAGAAATGCAACTCATGATGACTCTAAGATTCCATCTCACACCTGTCAGAATGGCTAAGATCAAAAGCTCAAATGACAGCACATGCTGGCGAGGGTGTGGAGAAAAGGGTACACTACTCCATTCCTGGTGGGAGTGCAGGCTTGTGCAACCACTATGGAGGTCAGTCTGGCAATATCTTAGAAAACTTGGAATATCTTTGCCTCAGGACCCAGCCATACTACTTCTGGGCATACACCCAAATGCCTCTTCACAGAAACATAAGGAAGTTTCCTCATCTATGTTCATAGCAGCCTTATTTGTAATAGCTAGAAACTGGAAACAACCCAGGTGTCACTCAACCGAAGAATGGGTTAAAAAACTGTGGTACATCTACACAATGGAATATTATTCAACTATCAGGAACAATGAAATTATGCAATTTGCAGCCAAATGGATGGAACTAGAAAAGCTCATCCTGAGTGAGCTAACCCAGACTCAGAAGGATGCATATGGCATCTATTCACTTATAGTAGGATTTTAGCTGTATAGTAGAAGGTATCGATACTACAACTAACACATCAAAGGGAACTTGGACATAGACTTTTTCTTTTTTATTTTTATTTATTTTTTATATATTTTTAATATTTTTCTATTTTTTAGTCTTTTTTATCTATTTGTCTGTTTATTTGTTTGTTTGTTTTTTAGTTCTCTCTCCCGGGCAATGAGACACTTTTCACTGATGGTACTGCCTCGTAGACCCCCAATGAATGAGGAGGCTCTTGGCCCTCATACGACCTCTCAAATGAGATGAGGGACTGTTATATAATGACACCCCACCCCAGAGAAATGGGATGGAAGGGATAGGAGGTAAAGAAAAAAAATGAAATGTGATGTTTCGGCCTCTTACTACTATTTGTCATAAACTGTTTAGGAAAATTAAGAAATGCAAACTAATAGTTATGCAAGCCAGTCATTTTGTTAGATACTATGACAGCCTATTATAGTTATTTTCTAAGCTAATCAGAAATAAAGCTGCTAAGAGACAACCACCATCTGCTTACCCTAATATAAGAGATAGATAGGGCCTCTTCAAAAACCTCAAGATATCTGCAGAATATGGCATTCAAAGATATTTGTGTAACTTTAGAATTTTTTATATCAAGACATATCACCTCCTGACAGCACCCCCTATTCTACCCCAAGTAGAAGGCAAGCAGTGAAGAATCTCCAGTGGGAGATGATTGAATTAGTCGCAAGCCTAGCTCTTGGTAGGAAAAGCCCTTGCTCCAACTGTAGACAGAATGCTGTCCAAAAAGGACAAAACCTGGAAGCAGGTAAGTCGACAGCCTAGCTCTGCCAAGACAGGGTAGGCCAGTCCTTCATAACTCCTGCTCTAAAATCAATGTCTGTAAGAGAAATGGGGCCAAATGACTGAAGATTGATGCTGTAATGTATGGAGAGAAAAAGGGAACTGTCCAGTCAGCCACTGGTATGTCATTTCTTAGTTTTGGGAGCTGCAGGCCTTGTACTTCCTATAAAATCAGATATATTTATCCCTCTCTGGTCTCTGAGGTGGTTGAAGAACAGATAGCTAGAGCCTCATAATTAAATTTTGAGTGATTTGGGAGTGAAGAGAGTGTTATAGATCTAAGAAGATGCTTTTAAAATTTTGTTGCAAGTTAGTATGAATGTTGAGTTAAAAATAGAACTTTAAACTCATGGAGATAGTTAGATGGTAGAATGTTAAAGTCAGGTGCCAAATACATATGGACTGGACTTTGGGAATGCACACTAAGCCATATAACCCTCATAACTGTGGCCTAATTACCTCTTTTGTTTTGTATTTTATTTATTATTATAAGAGAAAGAGCCATGTGTTGGACTGAAAGGGGGAAATAAGATATACCTTAAACTTAAAAAATAAAAGGGAAGAGGATGGGGTGTTGAGGGTGGGAGGGTGGGACTGGAGGGGGGAATAGGGAGGGGACTGCAATTGAGATGTAACTTGAAGAAATAAAAAATAAAGGAAAAAAATAGAAAAATAAAGAAATGTATTCATTTACTCCAGTTGTTTGTTTGTGTTTTCCTGGTTTTCTTTTAGGGATTAATTCATTTCCTACAATTGTTTGTTTGTGTTTCCTGAATTTCTTTAAGGGATTTATTTATTTCCTCTTTAAGAACCTCTATCATCATCATAAAGCTGGTTTAAAGTGTTTCTTTGTGTTTCAACTCTGTTGAAATATTCAGGTCTTGCCCCCAGTAGGATAGTTGGACTCTGGTAGTGACATAATGCCCTGGGTTTTTGTTTGTTTGTTTGTTAGTTTGAGTTCCTTATGCTGGTATCTAGGTATCTGGGTTCAGCATAATTAAAGGTCTTTGTACTGATTTTTGACGTGGCCTTCAATAGATGATTTTCTTTCTTCTTTTTTTTTTCTTCCCTTGGTTTCTTGGTTTCTTTTTCATCTCTAGTCTTATGGCTTGGGTGACCTGTGGTTGAGTAGAGAGTCTCTACCTGAGTTGGGGACTCTAGACCTGGCTGCTACCATTGTCTCTGTTCCAGCCAGAGGTCCTGAGCATGAATGGGGTATCCAGATATAGTGATGAGAAGATGTATGGTGACAATGGAGTATTAATCAGCTGTTAAAAACAATGGCATCATGAAATTTTCAGGCAAATGGATGGAACTAGGAAACCTCACTTGAGTGAGGTAACCCAGACTCAGTAAGACAAACATGGAATATATTTACTTATAAGTTGACATTAGCTCTTAAATAAAGGATAATCCTGCTGTCTCAGAGAGGGTAAATAATGAAGAAAACTCAAAGAGGTCACATGGTTCTCTCTGGGAAGGAGAAATAGGATAGAATTTGTGGGTACACTTAAGGAAATTAGGGATGTAAATAGGGATCAGGCAGAGGATGGGAGAAACATAGGTGAGAATATTCAGAGAGACAACTGGAATTGGGGGTAATTTGGGAGGTGATATAAAAACCTAGTACAATGGAAACTTCTTGGAATCTAGGAGAGTGACCCTATCAAAGTCTCCTAGTAATTGGGAATATGGAGCCTGACTGTTCATCTTCTATAACCAGGCAAGGCTCCTAGCAATGGGACTCAGACATCAACCAAACTGCAAAATCTTTGTCCTAAAATTTGTTCTGCCTGCCAAATATACTAGTTATGGTTGCTCAAACTCTGTGGGAGTGAGGAACCAATGGCTGGTCAGACCCATACCATGACAGCACAGCTCATGTCTAACAGTACCTGACTGGCCAGGAACCAAAAAGAGGACAGCACAGAGACCTAACATACAAGCAAACAAGAATAACAAAAAAAGTTTTACATTTTGTGAGTGATTTTTTTTTCATTTGATTGTCATTGCTTATTATTCTCTTCTTAGGCTTTTATGAAATCCCTTCACCCAATTACTTTCACCCTCCTCCAGTAAGTATTTACTAGAGGAAAATATTCTGAGTCACTGTTTGCCTGGCATCTGCCTTCAACTGGACTCAACACTATAAGGGAAAGTTAATAGTAAGCAAGAATGATTCCTAAGCAATCGATTTTGAATGCTTTGGCAATATTCACTAAAACTCATCAATTTGTGATTGGTAAGAAGAATGGTTAGTCTGTTGTTTATCATTGAATTGTTTGTTTAACTTTAGAGACCATCCATCCTTTCTCCTATTTCTAAGATTATTATTTTTTTTTTTACTTTTATCCTTTGTAGTTTCCCTCCGAGGATTCAGTTTAATTAGCCTTTCTTAGGTATATTCATTCCTCAAAATTTGGCAATCATACACTTTATAGAACTTGCAGAAATCACCAGTATTGTCCATTGTTAGTATGCTGTGTCAGAAACACAGGAAAAACCATGTCTATGTCTTCCTATAATGCCAGAATTTATTGAATAACAATAAAGTTCCTAAATACAGTGGTTTGGAATGCATTGGCAGGAATTTGACAGATGTTCCTACTTTCCTCAGTAACCTTGTCCAGCTGAATACACATTGTGTTTTTGTTTGTTTGTTTGTTTTCAAGGCAAGGTTTTTCATTGTAGCCCTGGATACCCCAGAACTCACTCTGTAGACAAGACTGCCTCAAACTCACAGATGTCCACCTGCTCCTGCTTGCCAAGTTTTGGCCTTAAAGGTGTGCTCTACCATGCCCAGCTTGGATACAGGTTCATTTACTACAATTTTAATTACTACTATTAATTCTAAGATCATATATACACATAATGCAGTGTATTTTTCTATGTACATGCTGATGTAGACTATAGAATGCCTGAGAAGGCTTTAAGAGAGAGAGATTTGAAAGCCTTTCAAACAGTCCCAAGAGCCTGAAGCTAGAAATCCAACATTACAGCCTTTGCACTGAGGAACAAACTAACTGAACAAAGCTTGAGAGAAAGCTGGGGAAGCTGTGGTGCCTGTGTTCAAACAGCTATAGGTCACAGAATTGAGAGTAGAGCTGAGATTCTAGTCCAGCTGCAGAGGCAAAGAGGGAAAGCAGCTGGAGTTTTCAAATAGGTCTGATGATATGCTTTAGATTTCAGTTTCTTGGAAACCATTGTCTGTCTTGCTATGAAGTCATTTTAAAAGTTTTTATTCCCGGTGAAATCTTTATCATGGGTGTGGCTGGGAACTTCATTTAACAAAAGATAAAAAAGGTAAATGGTTGACATGCCATTTCCTCATAACTGAAATATATGTGGGTTGTTTATATTTATCTGGCCCTGATTCAAGTGCTTTTTAATATAGAAATCTTATAGAAACAACAATCTAAAGAGCTAAGCATCTGAGCTCATTTCTTTGTAACTAGAATAGCATATACCTTACTTTCATAAAACATAGTTGTTGTGGAAGGTCTAATATCATTGTTTCTGATAAGTTGAATTCAATGCTGAGATCTGGTTACCGCCCCTTCTGAGGCATCCATCTGATTGGTTAATACAAGTCATTTATGGCCAATTAGCTGGGCAGAAAGAATATAGGAAGGTGGGACTTCCTGAGATTATTCAGGAACCCTGAGCACACACAAAGAATTGCTCTCTTTCTGCTGGAACACAGGAGACAGACACCTTGAGAATGCTGGAAGGTAATGACAGGTGCATGGTGGTTTGGGATTAGATGATCCAGGTTAATTTAGAGTAGTTAATTGAGTCTGCCCAGCTAAGGGCTAAGCATTAAAACATTAAAAGTCTTGGTGTATTTAATTATTGGGGAAAAGACTGTGACAGCTTATAGGCCCTCTGTCCAATCAGTCCTGGGCCATTGGACTTCCAGACTACTGGACTCCTCTCGAACCAACCGGTTAAGGCATGCGGGCCAGGATGCCCGCTCTTCTGCAAAGCTGCCAGCTACTCCGCCGGCCTAATCTTATAGTTTATACTTACTAATAACTACAATAATTAATTAAATTGCAGTTTCACATAGTCTTGTAAATGGTTAGTAGGCTTGGCATCTGTATCTAGAATATTTTAAATGTTTCTGTTCATTGGTGTTAGAAGCCAGGATCTCCAAGTGCTTATCCAAATCTTACAATCTTTCTCCCTTCAGCTCTCATAGAATCAGATAATTCCTCCCAACCTTCCACTCAGGGTTCAAAAAATCTTGAATGTGGACACATAGTAACCATGCTGTAGTCTCCTATCCATTTTTATGTAGCCTAAAGACCAGAAGCTTCTTTTGAATGGACTCTGACTGGCCTGAGAAAGGCAAGCATGACTCTGGAAGGCCTTGTCCTTCACCCCCATTCTTTCTGCCTTACTAAAAACCACTAGATTGCATTCCTAAAGCTAACTACCAAGGTCTAGTCCTTTATTTGAACACTTCTTTCTCCTGAGGCTGACTATCAAGGTCCACCTACCAAAGTGTTGAAGTCAAGGAGTCAAAAACTCCCTTTGACCCACCTAATTAACATGCTCAATTAAAATTAAACACCTCCTCCTAACATGGGGTTTCCCATTGTATCTTTATAAACTACCATTTTCATATGAGCCACTTCTGTCTCTTCTTTATGCAGAGGCAGTCCTTTGTCCTCTGGGACAAATACCCCTGACCCTCTCCTGTTCCCTTTCCCTTCTCCCTCATTCTTTATCTCCTGTCTTTATTTCTTATATCTTGTCCTTTGTCCCCCTGGGGCAAGTAGATCTCCTTTATGCTGAGAACTTGTTCTTAAAGATCCTGAGCTGAGATTGATCACCATACCTTTTTCTCTATTACATGGTACTAGCCATATTTTAACAGAGCATACTTTAATTCTTCATGGCAAATGGCCTTGAGATCTCTCAGAAAATGTAAGAACAAGCATTTTCTTTTGTCTGGCAGAGGTGAAGCATCTTACTTCAGATCCCCATGATGCTCTATGGCCTGTCGGCCTACCAATATTTATAAATACCTTCCATAGGATTATTTTATTTAATATGTTCCTGATGTCAATTTGGCAGAATCTAACTTGCCTCATAATTTTAAAAATATCTTCTTAGATCCAGAACACCCTCTTGATTCCTAAACAACTCAAAATTTAACTATGAGACTCTAGCTATCTATTCTTCAACCACCTCAGAGACCTGAGAGGGATAAATATATCTGATCTAGAAATACCTGGTAAATGGGCCCCTGGGAATACTCTTAGGGGATAGTCTCTAACTGTGTCAACTGGTGTGAGAAGGCATCCTTTTCGTGAGCAAGACCACTATCACATGTGCATGTATCCTTCTCTACTTCCTGATCATGAATGTGATGTGACCAGCTACTTCAACCTCATCCCATTTGACTTCCCCACCAGGTTAGACTTTGTGAGCCAGAATAAGAACTTTGTACTCTAAGTTACTTTTTATGAGGATATTTTATCACAGCCACCAGAAAAAAGAAATTAAACCAAAAGTTGGTACTGAGAAATAGGGCGATTGTAACAAATGTCATCATGTAGTTCTTAAGCCTCTGTAATTATTTTGGGTTATAATTTTGAATAGGTTGAAACTCTGATCCAGAAATTCCACTGAACTGTAAGCATTATAGTCATCCCTTCTGTTAGAAGCTTAGAAAACAAGCATACTGAGAAATGAGGGCAGTCAAGGCCAGGCTCATGAGGTATCAGAAGATAACAGGACTCACAAAAGGTAGGAGAATGGCCATCTATAAGATGTTTTTACCAAGAATCTAATTTTACTCTGTCTGTGTCCTTGTAAGTTGAGTGAAGTTGAACTTGAAGAAAATAATTTGTTTGGGAGAAGACATTTCAAGACAGAAACAAATCTAAGTTTATTCAAGAGAAACATGTACAGCACTGGAATAATGGAAAATATTCAGAGGCTAGGTCCACTATCAGAAGGTACCTCCTATGAAGATTTTAACTCATTCTCAGGAAGAAGGCCTAAACTGAGAAGTTCCCTCCTCCTTGAAGGTAACTGTCCAAAAAAGTTTATTACCCTAAGATTATTCTTAGGGTAACACTTGTCAAAGTTTTATTGTTCACAATAATTGGTTAGCTTTCACGTTCTGACTTTACCTTAGATTGAACAAAAGGAACAGAAATAACTGTAGCCCAGAAACAGGTGGAAAGACCCCTTTGCAGGGAACCTGGACCATCTACAGTGCAGAGAATGAGCTCAACACTAGCATATATTCACTGTACTCTGTTCCTTAGCTATCATTAACTGCCTACTTCTGTGAATTTCTTCACCATTTTGAGTTGTAAATAGAAGATTGGCTTGCTCCCTCTTTTATTTTCACTGTGTCCTGAAAGATGCTGACAAGACTTCCCTTAAGGTAAAACAGAACACAGAAAGTGATATTGAAAGTCACACTAGGATTAAACATAGGCTCACTCCCTCCACCAACTATCTTCATCCTTTTTTATAGTGCATTGTTCCTCAGTAGACAAAATGTTGGAAACTCATTTAAATCTCCAATTTCTAAAATTAAGTCTATGTTATTCTCTGTCAGTTGCCTCAGTGTATTTGGATGAATGACATTTATATTATGAAAATGAGTTAAAGATTTCACAAGAACTGAGAACACTTTCTCATCCTCCAGACAAGTTCTAAAACAGAAATCAATATTCAGTTAAAATAACCTATTGCTCTTTGTATAATTATTCATAGGGTAACACTTGTCAAAGTTTTTATTGCTCACAATAATTGGTTAGCTTTCGTATTCTGACTTTAGAAAACATATATTTTCACTAACATTAAATGTGCTCTTGGGAATGTTTAGCATGCAAATAATCAAAATCTAGGCCATTATAAAAAACAGAATTTGCTATTCTACAAAACCAATGCTTTTAGCTGAGTTGAATTTCAACTCTCTCTCTCTCTAGAATGCCTCAGTGTTTATTTTTAGTGTGTGTGGTAGATCTGCAATGAGTCTGTGTTTGGATTAGAACCCCAAATTTGCATGAAAAAACAACACATTTTGCACCTGCAGGTTTCCCTGGAGTAATTTAATGTTACAGTTTTTGACAAGATAATTCCATCTTGACTGGAGTTGAGTTTGCAGTAGGCTACTGGGAGAAAATAAATATATATTTAACTTAACTTGGTACACAGCTCAGAAACCCCAGGTTGGAAAAGAACAAGATGAGCCAAAGAATGAAAACCTTGCTTTTGTTTGGCTTCACTTCCCAAGACCTTAGTTGTTCACTAAGGTTTTATAAGTACAGCTGTTATGTCACATACCCTATAGTTAACCTTTCTCTCTTTCCCCCCAAGTCAGGATACATCTCCCTGCATTTTTGTTTCACAGGATAAAAATAACAACTGATACCCAGTTACTAAGTCTCAAAGAGCACTCATACATCAGCAGGAAATGCCTCTCTCCTTTGCAATCAGAAGATAAATTTATGGATCAACTTTGCTTCCTGCCTCCTTGGCACATGGGTTAGGTGAGGCTAAATTACATGGTGTGAAACTTCTCACAGCCACCTAATAAAGCTCTTCTGGAGGGGTATTCTCAAGTCACCTGCATCTCCAGCCTGCTTTCTGTTTCTAAATAACCATGCGTGTGCATGTGTGCTGAGGTATGGTAGCTCACTTTATAAAAGGAAACGTGATTGTAGAGAGAATGTTGCCTAGCACCACACTTACAACTTAGGATAAGATGGAAGAAGCATCGTTCCTGTGCAATATGGCACTGTAGAATAGGGATGGTGATTTAGAATTTCTTACTTCAACAAAAGGTGGGCAGAGAGATTGGGGTAGAGAGAGTCAGAGATAGAGAGTCAGAGACAGGCCAAGATAGAGAGACAGATAGAAGCAGAGACAAAAAGATGGTAAACCTCAGTGCCAGCACACCAGGAACAGAATCACCATCTATTGTTCTGCCTCACGCTACTTTTCACAAGTTGGAAATCCATTTTGTCTTTCTCCTATGTGTATTTGTGAAACTTTTCTAGTCCCTTCAGGAAAATGGCAGAAAGATTGGAGAAAACTTACTCAACATTGAATTCATATTGGATCTCTTCAGGATCTGGCCTCAGCTAACCTAAGAGTGCTGGAACGTGATCTCTGTTGCTAGGGAAGTCATTCATTTTCAGCTTTCAGAGACTGATGCTTAACACATCACCCTTCACTATTCTGTACTGTGAGTTTGCTTCTAAATTGACAACTAATGGCAATGCCTGTAAGATACATAGGCAATCTCTCTACAGTTTTGTATTTAGCTATTTAATTTTGAATTGTACTAGAATTTGCGGGTTTGTGAAGGATACTCGAAAGATATTCCATTCCATTTTAATTTTCTCTTCTTTCTCCCAGAGCTATGCAAAATGTAGTTATCATTAAACTGGATCAAATCAGTGCTACTTTAAAAATGTGGAAGTGTGCAGGTTAGAGATTTATCTAACAACCTATGTTTATCTCAGAGAAGAGTTACCTGAAACTGCATAGGTTAGATACATTTTTGTCTCTCTAAACTTAAACCATACATGACCTAACTTCCACCCTTGAGAGAGCAGAATATTTACCTAGGCATGGATACTTTATTTTTATATGAACTTTCATTCAAATGTAACTCTTATTAGAATCACAGAATCATGAGCTTTCATAACATTTCTGTAATTATTTTACTACATTCTTTCAAAGATGATAAGCTTATAATCTTCCAACAGCTAGCTGCCTAGGACAATTCTTCATACTACAGGATATCTTCATTATTATGGTAGTGATATTACATTGTCCAAGTCAGTCAAAGGATAATTCAAGAAAATAATTGATTTGATAGACTGAATTCAATTTGATGAATACTATTTGATAATAAATTTGCAAAAAGAAAGTAAAATGAAAGAATTTATGACAGGACTTTATGACTCACACTCCTAATTCTAGCACTTGAGAGATTGAAGCAAAGCAGTCATGAATTGAAAGATAACTTTAGCTACATCATAAGACTCTGAACCTGAAGTTAAAAAACAAAATACAATAAAAATTCCAGTTAAAATAAATATGTTTTAAGTGGCCTCTGTATATAACCCCAATCATGGTTTGTGTCTAGACATGATGGTTCATGGTTCTTATCATTTTATTCAAATAACTGAAATAAAGAACTTACATACTATAACACAGAAAGGAAAGTTTATTCAGAAGCAAGACATACTATACAGATCAAATATGCCATAAGTGAACCTCTGAATGAGAGAATATTCAAGGCCCCAGTTATTTTTCTGAATTCCCTTTTCTGAAGCTAGTGAGACGAACAAGTTTAGTTATTATGGAGCATAGTATGGTTGGTTTTCAGTTTTAATTACCAGGCCTGGATTGTGTAACCCTTTGCCCATTATGTGTTTCCGTTCTCTGGATACATCTAGTTTTGAATTTATACATTCTCAATTATGCGTGGAAGTGAGAAGGTTTCTAGGGGATTCTCACTACAAGTCCAGTAAGAGCACATAGTTTGTTCTTGTTGTTGTTGTTGTTGCTTTTCTTCTCCTTGTTGTTGTCCTTTCAGTCAAAATCAAAACCAGTGTAGGCTAGATTACCCCCTAACTTCTTAGATTTGAACATTTCAAGGAACATGTTTGAATGGAAACTGCCCACAGAGTGGGTGCGAGTAATAGTTCTTAGCAACAAAGAAACTTTTTCCATTCTTTGAAGTAGAATTTAGGCTCTGTTAGATGAAGGTGGGAGTCTTACATTACCAACAGAATGTATTGTTGTATTGTTAGGATAGACTTATATGTGCACTCTACATCTGGTATACTATATGCACTGTTAGAAGAGAAGGGTTTGGATAGTCAAAGTCACGTGATGTCTCAAATTGTGAAGTCATTCCCTTTGGTTGCCTGCCTCACTATAACCCATAAACACTTTGTACTGCAATATAAAAGAAATGATGATTATGAATAAACTGACTTCAGAGTAAGAACACTGTCCCAGATTAGATTATCTGCTTGTCCCTAAGGGGTCTCTAGAAGTTAAAGAAGGAGATAGAGAAGAAGACTGGAAATGAATAGATCTCAGAGACAAGTGGAGTGACCACAAGCAGAAAGACAGTACTCAAGGTAAGGGTTGTGAAAGAGGACATTTCTAGGAATGTCACTGAGCTCAGAAGCCATTAAAGACAAGGAAACCAGCTGTCACTGAGTTACCATAGAGAAACACAGCCCCACTGGAACTTTGGCCAAGAGAAGTCACGACACATTTACTACTACTACTAGAATGTAACATAACAAATTTGTATGGCTAAAATACATATTTTTTTTACAAAATTAAGAAACTAAATATTATCATAGTACAACATTATTCATAGAGAAGAATATTTATGACTTTAAATTTTTTTTTGTTTTTATATTTATTTATTACTTCAGGTTACATCTCCATCACAGTGCCCTCTTTCCACCCCTCCCAGTCTTTCCCTCCCACCTTCTACCCCCATCCCTTCCATCCCAATGCCCCAAAGTGGAGTGTCCCTACATATCAGTTCCCCACCCCATTCAGCATTCATATGAGGGCCAAGAGCTTCCTCATACACTGGGGGCCTACAAGACAGCCCCACTAGGGCAAAGTGTCTCATTAACAGGTAACAAAGTCTATGTTCCTGTGCACTTTGGTCCACTGGTTGTAGTATAGTTATCCTGTATTATATTGCTAAAACCTGATTAGAAGTGAATAGATGCCATGTGCATCCTTCTGGGTCTGAGTTAGCTCGCTTAGGATGAACTTCTCTAGTTCCATCCACTTGGCTGCAAATTGCATGATTTCATTGTTTTTGGAGGCTGAGTAGTATTCCATAGTGTACATATACCACAGTTATTCTTATCCATTCCTCAGATGAGTGACATCTGGGTTGTTTTCACTTTCTAGCTATTACAAATAAGGCTGCTATGAACATAGAAGAGGAAACGTCCTTGAGGTTTGGTGAGGATCATTTGGATGTATACCCAGAAGTGGTATGGCTGGGTCCTGAGGCAGAGCCATTCCAAGTTTTCTAAGATATCGCCAGACTGACCTCCATTGTGGTTGCACAAGCCTACACTCCCACCAACAATGGAGGAGAGTTCCTCTTTTTCCACAGCCTCTCCAGCATGTGCTGTCATTTGAGTTTTTGATCTTAGCCAATCTGAAAGGTGTGAGATGGAATCTTAGAGTCGTCTTGAGTTGCATTTCTCTGATGGTTAAGGATGCTGAGCATTTCTTCTAGTGTCTCTCAGCCATTAGGGATCCCTTCTTTGTGAATTATCTTTTTAGCTCTGTTCCCCATTATTTTTTAAATATTATGTTTTTCTTCTATATCAGGGCTAATCACTATTGAATGATCAATGAAGCAGGATTAGGACTTACAGAGAAAAAAGTAATTCAGATCAAGAATTGAGCAATACCAACACAGTGGTCACATGAGTTAATTGTCTCATTCTTGTGATACAATAACTGGCAAGAAGCAAACTTAAAATAGGATAAATTATTTTGGCTAACAGTTCAAGGTACAGTCTCTTATAGGATGTCAAATTAGCAAAGGTTTGAGGCAACTGGAAGTGTCCATAGTTGGAAGCAGAGAAGAGTGGATGTTAATATTTGGATTACTTTATCCTTTTCTCTGTTTATTCAGTCCAGGCCTCCAGGATAGGGAAAAGTGTTGCCAAAAGTTAAAGTGTTTCTTTCCAGCTCAACCACCTAATCTATATAGTTTCTCCCAGGTGTGTCCAGGGGCTTATCTCCTAGGTGATTCCAGATCTTGTCAAATTAAAATCACTTTTAAACAAAGGATTGAATAAGATGTGAGTTTATTTATGTCTTAGTTATAGTGTTTGGGAAGATAGCAGCAGAGACGAATCTGAAAATGGCATTAATGTGCGGGGCGGAAGACAAGGTACAGGCATCAATAGCCATTGTAAAAGCAGAGGTTCCAAAACCCATTAAAAAAAAAAAAAAACAATCACTAGAAATTAAGGATAACACTGTGTTGAAGGAAGATCCCAACCAGGAAAATAACATAATAGTGTATCTAGTGGAAATAGCGGATCTAAAATAAATATAGTTAGGTGAAGGCAATTTGCTGAGTGAAGACAAGAAAGGACATGACTGTAGAATACTAAGTAAGGGATGGTTGGCTTTCACATTGCATATAGGAGCATGTTTTATGATCTTGGATTTGGAGGAATAAGGAAGAAATAGAGAATTTCAGGCTACCTGTTATTTTTTTCATTCAACAATTTAATTTTTGAGGAAAATATTAAAAATATTTTCATTTACTAAAGGAGAGAGTCTTTCTTATTTAACATATGCAGACATTGCTTTTGGTTTCCATTTAATGTGGTGTTTTCTAACATACAGAAACAATTAATACTGTCCTTTCTGGTGGCAAAAGTAATCATTTATTCCAAGTACGGTTCTCTAGCATTTTCACTCACAGGAATATAAGATCTCAGTCACTCCCTCCCAACACAAAATTAAAAAAAAAAAACAGCAGAACCAAAGATAAAGATTATACTTATGTATTTAAGGGAATTTTTTTTGGTTTTCTTTTGTTTTTTGTTTTTGTGTTGTTTTGTATTTTAAGCCCTCATTTCGTAGGAAAGCACTTGGAAAAGCATTCATATAAATTTGCCTCAATGTAGTTTCTGTATGTTAAGGCAGTAAAAATAGGTCAGCTGTCAGTGTCCCTAAACTGTACATGTAACTCTGCAAAACAGATTTTGTTTTTGTTTCTCCTAATACAAGGTCTGAAGTGAGCCTTGCATATGAGGTAGAGAAGACATTCTCTGAAGAGCTCAAAGCATCAGCCAGATAGATCATTTCACCCAACAGCATGTTTCAATGAATTGGGTACTTCCAAAATGTTAGTGCAAAGAACGAACAAATATTTACTTATATGTGTATTTGTGATGCCAAGTACCAGCTTTTAAAACATATTGTAAATGACTATTTATTAGAGAGTAGCATTCACCAGGAGTATAGTACATGCTCTCTTTGAAACAGACCCCTGAAGTTTATCTTCGAAAGTGCAAGAGAATAAAGAAAATTCCAGAGCAGACAGAGCTTAGTATAACATAACAAGTCTCATAGAGGATGCAGCTTCACAGAATACAAAGTCAGTGCAATGTAAAGAAGAAAATGTCCATCTGGTCTCATTTTTGTTATGTAAAACCATGCTTCTTCAGTAATTAAAACAATCAAAATATAGATCGGTCTGACAAGGACCTTATATTTCGTAAGTTTGAGCATAAATTTGAATAAGAATTCACTCACCTGATTTAAAATTGTATGTGCAATTGTGTTAAGAACTAAATTATTAGCTGAACCGGTACAGGTTTGGTTAGAAATGTATCTAAATTTAATCAGCACCTGGTAAATTCTCAGTGTTTGAACTATTCAAGTCTCAAACTCAAATTCACATACAAATCCCCATGGACTTCAGATGTTTAGCTACACAAGAAAAGTGTCTGATGAATTTGGATAGAGCCAATTAAATGTTTACTGTTCTATATTTAATGATTGTAATGCACTTTCCTTTTGTGTTAAGATCAGTTTATTTTAAAATCTTACTTATCTTGAAGAATCTCTAGGTATTTTAACCACTGTTTAAAGTATGGCTTCTGCAATATAGATTTTTATCTTCTTTGATTACTCCCCCAATAATCCTAACTTTATAGACAAAGTGAGCCTGCTTTACATATAACACAAAGCATAAAAGTGTCCATAGAGTAAAGTGATATATTTTAGAATACAGATTTTGTGATGCACAAATATAGTCACGTAGACATGCATAGATGACATAGGAACTGAACATGCATTTGGAGAAGAGACCTCAAGGACCACAGTCTCATAAAGTGTCAGGAAGGTGATAGCCAAGTACAGTCTGATGATCTGTAGTTAACTCATAATCAAGATAGTTCATAATGAAAGTAGCATCATGGATCAGTCCAAAAGTATTTTCATTAAAACTTTTGCTTCTGAGACAGAAAACAACCAAAATAACTGAATTGCTTTTCATAAGTGCTATTTGGTGGTGTGGTGTTAAGCATTCTAAATGTTGATTGGTCCTGTTTGCTGTCTGTTACTTAATTGACTCTGATTGGCTAAATAAATGCTGAGGCCTGGAGATTGGGCAAAGACAGAGATAGGTGGGAGTATGGTGCTCGGGTTTTTTGGAGAAGCAGAGAGTATATTGGAAAGAAGAAGGCCGGAGGAAAGCCAGGAGTAAACAAGGAGGACACATCATGGGGTAGATTAAAGAAGTAAAGTGCTCCACATGACCTGGAACATCAGCTTAGCAAGGAGAATAGTAGTCCATAGGGACGTGTGTATATATGGGATTATATTGGAGTAATAGAATTATGAGCTAGCTTAGATGGGCTAGAATCACAGAACTCAGGCCGAGGCTTATTAAAATCCATCCAATGTCTGTGTGTATTCATTTATAATAGCGGATTAAGGATTAACCTCACCGAACCAATACTGAGTAAATAGTTTAATTAGCAATATTTTTTCAACAGCTATTCTTGCTAATTTTAGCTCCTATGTCATTCTTATAGAAGGAAAATATAAGAAAAAGATTAATGAAAAGAATTGCATAATATAAGAAAAGAGAAGATGAATCAAATTGCTTATGACAACTTCTGCCAATGGATCAATCTAAAGCAGGTATATCTAATGATTAACAGAATTAGTATGAACTTAAAATAAAACTGCAATATAAGGAAAAGACACTGAAGTGAAATCAGTAGGCATTTGCATGTAGCAATAATTCAGGCTTGGGCATATTTAAGATACCACTACACATTGTTTTCAACAGACAAAGCAAGATGTCGGAGAAGTGAATATAAAGAACTATAAGTTCTTAGTTAATGTGTGAGAATAAAGAGGCAAGGAGAAATAGTGGGATAGCCAGATCATTACACTATGTGTTTCATGAATTATTCCATTGCTGGCTATTTGTTAAACTTCAATTAAATTGTTTAATTTGTCTGTAATTTCTTTATTTTTAAAAGCAGTTTAGAATAACCCTACACTAGCTTATTTGAGCAATTAATTAGCTAACTAATATAAAATTATGTAATTCTTAGCTATTAAATAATAAAGTGTTGGTCCTGTGTGTTTACATATATAATATATATATGTATGTATGCATATATAATAATATGTATAAATATATATGTATGTATATATATATTTGGCTCCCATACTCAATTGTCTGTGCATTTATATCCACGTAGAATATATTCATAGTATTCAAGTTTCAATGCTGGAAGTTGAATTTTTCTCCACAGGTATTCAATTGTTTTCAAAATTGTTTTCTCTATGTTCTGATCTTTAAATTATTGTAGGAAATATATTTTTTCCTCATAATATGGCAATAAGCATGAGGGACTGATAATTGAGGGGCACTGACAAAGTCATATGTAGGAAAATTATTTAGAAATCCAATTTCTTTTATTCTGTATTATAAAACATCAGTAGATTTAGATTGAGCTTATATGTTTATTGAATTTCCACATTTTAAAACTTAGTGACATTTTCTTCAAGACAGAAATAACTTATTTTTAATCTCTTTTTGAGTTTATAAAGTATGTGTTCAGAGCTTCATTGTCCTTTCTTATATTTTAGAACCATTCCCCCTTTGTGTATACAATAAACTCAAATATCTGCAATACATATGTTACCTTTTTGTTCACTTCCTTACATATTCTAGAGCTCTGTGTACATTCAGCCTAGATATTGCAATTTTCTGCATTCCACCAAATGTGAAGTAAACATACAAAGGTTTTGACCTTGTTTAAGAACTGTCCAGGCAGCCACTGGTATGTCATTTTTTAGTTTTGGAAGCTGCAGGCCCTGCACCTCCTATATAATCAGATATATTTATCCCTCTCAGGTCTCTGAGGTGGTTGAAGAATAGATAGCTAGAGTCTCATAGTTAAATTTTGAGTTGTTTAGGAATCAAGAGGATGTTCTGGATCTAAGAAGATATTTTTTAAATTATGAGGCAGGTTAGTATGAAAGCTGAGTTAGATATAGAACTGTAAACTCATGGAGATGGTTAGATAGTAGAATGTTAAAGTCAGGTGCCAAATACATATGGACTGGACATTGGGAATGTATGCTAAGCCATATAACTCTTATAATTGTGGCCTATTTATTTCTGTTGTTTTGTATTGTATTTATAGTTATAAGAAAAAGAACCATTTTTTGGACTGAAAGGGAGAGCTGTTGGGGGGAAAAAAGAAATACCTTTAATAGTTATACCTTAAACTGAGAGAAGGGAAGAGGATGGGGGGGTTGAGGGGGAGGAGGGTGGAAGGGTGGGACTGGAGGGGGGAGTAGGGAGTAGGGAGGGGATTGGGATTGAGATGTAACTTGAAGAAATAAAAAATAAATTATTTAAAAAAAAGAATAAACAATTCAACAGGGCAAATGAAGCACCTTGCTTGGGAGCAGTGGATATAAACACCACTCTCAGTTCCTAGTAAAGTTTCAGTTGAACCTTGGATGGATATTTCTTTTTCCTGTGTGTGTTACAGTTTTCATAATTGGTAGGAGTGTACATGTGATTTTCCTAACATTAAAAGAGAAAATGGCAATGATAACTAGTGATAATGCTTTTAGCTCTGAAATTTGCATATAAAAAGGTATAAAAAGTTTCTATGTAGAATTACAAAAAAGATACCTGGTAATATACAGAGAACAGTATGTATGGCATTCTGTATTAATATCTATGCTTTAAGTTACAGTATAATGAATATTATAATATGATAATACAGAATTAGAAAAAACATACTAACTGATTAAAATACAACTCTATTATGAATTGCAATAAATGTAAATTAAATCAAAACAGATTAATGAAAGGAATTGTCAAACTATGTTTTTCAAAAAAATTCTTCTTCACATTAAGTATAAATACACAATAATGCCAATATACTGAAGATGAAAAAGAGGAGGATGCTATACCATGGTCATATCAAGCAAGAGTTCATACTACAAATATATATATATATATATATATATATATATATATATATAAAATAAGTTTATTGCAACACTTATAGATAATACTATCACTTAAAATATAATTGAAATAGTTGTATAACTAATGGGAAATAGAAGCAATTGCCTTAACCATTAACAAAATGGTAACACAAATGCAGAAGGATGTAGATAATGAAACAATTTTGAACATGGCAAAACCTTGATGTTTTTTCTAAATATAGATTTGCATCAACAAACAAGTAAGATCTCCATTCTTCTTCAGTGAATTGTGGAAATTGAAAAAAAAAATAGTTGTTGGCAAGAAAGCTAGTATCAGTTAAAGCAAAATCATTAAAATCATGCAATATACAGTTCTAACTTCTAAAAATGAAAATAGAAATTCATGTCATAAAAAGAACTATTTTTATTTTTAGAAAACTATGTATTTTCTAAAAATATTAAAAATAACCTTTACATCTCTTAACCCACAGATAAATCAGGATATCACAAAAGATATATAATAGTTAGGTAACTAGCAATGAAAATAAAATATTAAAATTTGTGAAACTTATGTACAGTAGTGCTTTGAGGGAAAGGATTGGCTTATAGATGTGTATATAACATAAAAGGGTGAAAATTAATAGTTTGGATTTTTATCTCAAAATGCTAGTAAAATAAGTTAAACTACAATAACAGAAACACATAAACAATATTTTAATAATAATAGTAAATATAATAAATTAAAATAATTAGAAAATATGTAATGTAAAATATATAAAAATAAAAATGTTTGGTCAATTGAGAACATGAACCAAATTGAGGATATTTTAGCAAGCCTGAAGAGAACAAGATGGATAACGTGACCAATATAAAAAAAAATTCTAAATACCACTTCAAATGTCAAAACAGTGTAAGAATAGTAAAAGGATTCTATGAAATCTGAGAGTTAGAGAAGATCAAATAAATTGAATCAGTAATAAAAAAGGAAAATGTTCTTACAATTAAGTCCAGTCCAGGTGGTTTCTCTGGTGAATTCTTCTAAACAACATATAGAAATAAATCATAACAATCTTATCCATATTTCCCCAGAGAACAAAAAAATGAATAAATGAGAAATGCTTTCCAATTTGTTCATGAGAGTACATCTACTCTCATCTGTATACTCGACATGGATATAACAGAACAGTTATGATATTTACAGAATAGTGTCTTATAAATTTAGAATGCAAAAAACAGTTTCCACATTGAGCCAAGAAAACTATAATCCAAGAATTCAAATTTGCCATTATATGACAGAAAAATTAATTTCCAAATACTTACTTTAAATAGAAACCTGAACTCCATTCAATGTGTTCACAAACTATCAATTGATAAAATTTTTACATATTTTAAAAAAATTACACTGTTGAAAAAAATGTGAATAAAAGGAATTTTGTTAAAGCTTGTGAATTAAATATTTCAGACCTGAAATGACACCAATATCAAAATAGTGAACACTTCCTATTTCTGTTTGTGATGAAAGCATGGTGACCACTCTCACTCAGTTGTTGATGCAGAGAAATGCTGAACTGCAGATACTTTCCACGGATGATACTATAATGCATGAGGAATAACAACAATATAAAAGTCTATGAAATATTATATATAAGTGATTTTATACAACCTTTATGTCTTCAGAGTGATATTCTTGAAGAGACTGTTATTATGTTATCTGCAGAAAATTGAACATTGCATATATAAACATGGTATTTACAGCAGTATGAAACCTGATGCTACAGTTAAATAAATCTAATATCCACTTTACAAGAACACTACTAAAGACCAGAAAACATTACCTTTATGCTTACATTTATGCTCGCACATTCAAAATGCAGTACTGAACGTCAAGTCAGCTGGAGTTCACCTGCCAGTTCACATTGATTTCTCATCAATCCCCATCAGGGTGATTCTTTAAAACACATGAAAATGAGGGTGGTGCACAGGAAGCAATGCCAAGGAAGAAATCAGTGTGAAGATAAACTCATGCCCATCACCACTTACTACAAAGCTGAAGTAAGGAAGACCGTTTGATATTGGTGCAAATTAGATACAGTGGCCAATGAAACAAAGTAAGTGATGCTGAAATGAACCCATCATTGTTTGATTTCCCAATTTAAGGCAGACACTTCACTGAATGTCAATGCAATCTTTAAAGTGCTGAATCCCTGGAAAGAGGACAAGCCATGACTTTGATTTCAAGCATACAAAATAATCAAGTAGAGGTAAATCATAGACCTCAACCTACTAAGTTCTAAAAAGTAATAATGAAACAAATTCCATCAAGAACTGGAAAATAAAACATTTTAAGTAGGATCTTAAATAAAAATTTAAAAAAGCAAACTGTTGGAATAAATGTCTTTGTTAACAAGGGTGCAGTTTCAGCAAACAAATATTAAGACTGTAATTATTACTGGGTTGAAATTAAGACTTCTTTCAACAAATATTATTAAGATAATAACAATAAATGCTATGGGCTGATAGTATATATTAACAGTACCCACAGACATGAAGCTAAGTAGCAAGGAAGGCCCAAGGGAGGATCTTTGAATAGGAAGAGGAAAGAAAATAGGTATCAGAAGTATTTGAAGAGAAGGAACTAGGTGGCAGAGAGTGTAGGGAGGGCAACGAGGGTGGGGATTAGGGGTGTAAAATCAGAGGTTGAGATAGTAGGGCTGGAAGAGAGAAAAGAAATCAATGGAGGGGATCTCCAGGACAAGCTGGAGACATGCAATAAAGTAGGTTCCTGGGAGGGTATGGGGAGTCTCCTAGCAGTGGGTATATGAAAACTGAAGTAGCTACCTCCTAAAGCGAGGCAGGACATCTGGTGGAGAGAGGAGGACACCAAATCACCCACAAAACCTGTGACCCAAAATTTACTCTGCCTACAAGGTGTGCAGGAATAAAGATGAATCAGAGATTGTGGGAATGGCCAACCAATGACTTGCCCAACTTGAGACTTACCCCAAGGGAGAGATCCAATCCATGACACTATTACCCCTTATTATCTGCTATGGTTACAGACAGGAACCTAGCATAAATGTCATCTGAGAGCTTCCACCCAGCAGCAGATAGAATCAGATGCTGAGATCCACAGATGAACATTAGAAGGAGCTGTGGGAAGCTTGTGGAAGAGTTACAGGAAGGATAGAAAACCCAGAGGGGACAAGAACTCCAGAAGAAGACCAATAGAGTCAATTAATCTAGGCTCATGGAGGCTCAGAGAGACTGAACACCAACCAAAGAGCACGCATGGACTGGACCTATGACCCCTACACATATATAACTGATTGGCAGCTTGGTCTTCATTTGGATCCCCTAGCAATTGGAGAGGGGTCTGTCTCTGACATGGACTCTGTTGACTGCTTTTGGATTACTTTCCCCTAGCTGGGCTGCCTTGTCAGGCTTCAGGAGAGGATGCACTTAGTCATGATGAAGCTTGATGTGTTCAGACAGTTTGGTGTGGGGGCACCTCTTCTCAGAGGAAAAGGGGAGAAGGAAGTGGGGAAGAGAGCAGAAGTGTGGGAGGAGAGGAAGGAGGGGGTCTGTGATTGGGATGTAAAGTGATGAAATAAGTAAATTAATGAGAAAAAATGATGCCAATATAAAAGAAAAGCAGATGAAGATATATGAGACTAGACAACCCATTAGCCTCTGAAGTGTGCCATCCCTAATGTCTCACCTACTTCTCTGGGAGGGTGGGACTGGGAGGAGAGGGGGGAGAGAGCTGCAATCAGGATGTAAAGTAAGTAAATTAATCAAAGAGAAAAAATGGGATCTTAAAATTTAAAAAGAAAACAAATATTAAAACTTTAAGCTTTACTGAATTGAAATTAAGACTTCTTTCAACAAATATTATTAAGATAATAACAATAAAAGTTATGGGCTGATAGTATATATGAATACTACCTATTCTTGTCTTGGAGAGATATTCCCTTTCTTATGCAAATTTTCCAACAAAATCATTGACATTAGTTGGAGAATGGAGAAACAGACTCTGAGATATAATTCAGGTAGAACTGTTAATTTCGAGTACCCATGACAGCCAGCGCACAACTGTTTGTTCCTTCAGTTCTTGGGGACCTCTGTTTTCTCTGGGTACTGCAAACTGCAATTTAGTTATCAATTGTATTTATTAATAAGTATAAACTATAAGATTAGGTCAGTGGAGCTGCTAGAGGGATGGCAGGAGGCCGATAGGCCTATCAGTCTTAACTGGCAGCCTGACTTGTCCTGAGGAAAAAGCCCTGGACCAAGGTGACCTTCACCACCTGCAACCTGAACTCTGTTCACAAATATCTTCATGAATAATGATAAATTGTTATATTAGGCATATTAGGGAGATTGGAAAGCTGACTTTCCTTAGAAGCCTATAGGCCTGGTGGGACGGCTTGGCAAGTAGCTGCCAGATATTTATTAATAATTATAAAATGTTATATTACACCAACAGAATTGTTGGCAACCTGGAGCAACAGCTGTTGGGGCTTGGCAAGAGGCCAATGGGCCTGGATTGTTTTGACTGGCAGCCTATAGGCCACTGTGGCCCTTTCCCTAATAATTAAATATACCAAGACCTTCTAATGTTTCAACACTTAGACCTTATCTGGACAGACTCTCAACTAGATAATCTAAGTTATCTCAGACCACCTAATCCCAAGTAGCCATGTGGACTCCTGTATCTTTGCAGAGCTCTCAGACACATATGTATGCTTCCATGTCTCCTGGCAGAAAAGAGAAATTCCCTGTGTAAAACCCAGGATTCCTGTTTCCGTCTGAGGAAGTCCCACCTTTCTATACTCTTTCTGCCCAGCTAATTGACCATCAGTGACTTTTATTAACCTATCAGATAAAGCCTCAGAAGGGGTGGTAATCAGATCTCAGTACTGAACTCAACCTTTCAGAACCAATGTATTAGACCTTCCTCCAAAAGGGTACCTTACTCCTGTGCATATAACCCAGAGACAGACATACATGTCATTTTGTAAAAGATTTATTTTAAGCAAGCAAAATAAATAAGTAAATAAAATGCTGACTAGACACTTCATGACTGCAGAAGATGTCCACATATTGAGTAAACAAAAGCCAAGGATATACCTCAAATTTAGTTCTTAGAAAAAGAAAAATGCCACAGAAATTGTGGTTCATCACCTACAATAGCAAGACACCTATCAAGTGTTAATTATGTGTGCAGTTCTTACACCATTCCTACTTTCCCAATAGCATTAAATCTGGAAAATATTTTACAGTATCTGGAATGATGCATAAGATATATGTGTGTGTGTGTTTGTATGATATGTATATATATTGCATATATATTGTATAAATGAATATATTCTTATGTAGCAAGCTTATAATTAAGTACTAATTTGCATCTCTGTGTATCTACCTTTTAGCTATAGTTGGTCATCTCCCTAAACATATATACTTCAGAAGATGTTATTTTTAAATGTGCTTACAAAGAGAAAATAGAGATTTTTCTTTAGGTTAAACATTAATCAGATAAAATAAAGATTAGTATTTCCTTTGAAATATTACAAATGATTTCTCCTTAGCAAGACTTTCATTATCTAACCACCAGGGGTTACTTTATAATAAAACAGGAGATATTTAAAAATTAGAAGACATTTTGAGACAAACAGCAATTCAGAATTAGTTACATGGTTTTCTCATCTTTTTCTCATTATTGATATTATTGATATTAACCAGTAAATCAAATTCTTCTGAAAATCAGATATAATTATTAAATCTCTGTGATTTCTTAAGAGATTTAGATTAAATATTTAACCTATGGAAAATTCAGATATTGCTAATACTCAAATATAATTTACCAGAAAGGTAAAATTTAAATTAAAATTAAGAAGTTGAACAACTTGGAGCATATTTTTAAAATTAGAAACTGAAAAGCCGAGGCAGAAAGGTCATAGTTTGAAGCCAGCTGATATACATACCAAGGCTATGGCTCAAAACAAGCAAAATCACAGCTTAACTGAAATATTGTCACAAAGAGAACTGGCACTCTCACATTCACAGGACGTTGTTGTATAGTTTGAGTATTTCCTGAACATTCACTGTTTATAGTGAAGTAAATATCTAAGTAAAAAAGTCACTATCTTCCTCATTAATTTTAATAATTCTTAAATGAGTGGGTTAAAAGAGTGATATAATTTATTGACAGATTAAATTGGCCATGGATCTACAATCAGCACCGCTGGTAATGAATGGATAGTCATCAAGCCTGTAAATAAATAAATGAATGCTAGAATGTTTTCATACAAACCCCTAAATTACTATTTAATATTAAATGAAATTTAAAGTGTATTCTGTTCTTCAGCATAGCAGACAGGAGATCTGAAGATGTAAGTCATTTGGAATAACAGTAGTAGACATCAAAAGATTCATCTCCCTTTACAGAGGTTCCTGGACAGTTATTCTTTCTAAAAAGCATTCTAGTGGGAGCTGGAGAGATGGTGAAGCAGCTAAGAGCTCTTCCTTCTCTTTCCCAGGACTCAAGCTTGGCTCCCAACCATATAAGGAGGCATATAATTAAAAATAAAATGAATCTGAAAGAAAAATAAAGGTTTTTCTGGAGGGACATTTTCTGGGTAGGACGATCCAGAGGGTTCAACAATACCATAAGAAAACCAACAAAATCAACTAACCTGCGCTCATAGAGGCTTATGTAGACTGAATCAAGAATAGGGAGTCTGCATGGTTCTGATCTAGGCCCTCCGCATATATATATATATATTATGGTTATGGTTGTGTACTTGGTGCTCTTGTGGAACTCCTAATAGTGGGAGCAATGTGTACTTGGTGTTCTTGTGGGATTACTAATAGTGAGAGCAAGAGCTGTGTCATACTTTTTTCTACTTTGGGAACTCTTTTCCTCATTTTTTGGGTTGCCTATTCTGCCCTTAATATGAAAGGTGGTGCCTAGTGTTATTGCAACTTGATATTTCATGTTTGCTTGATATTCCTGGGAGGCCTGCCTTTTTCTGAAGGGAAATGGAGAAGGAGTGAATCTGGGGGAGAGGGGAGTTGGTTAGTAGGGAGGAACTGGAAGGAGGGGCCAGAAACTGTGGTCAGGATGTAATATATGGGAGAAGAATTTTTAAAATATACAATAACTACTGCTTTACAATATGAAATTTTATTATGATATTTGTCTTTCTTTGTCAATAATCAAGTTTACTTTGTCAGTTTGAGTCATGGTTTTGAACAAGGTCACAGTACAGTTTTACCTAATTTATACCTCAGGGTCTATTTCTCTATTCTTCAACAAATGTCACTGTCTATGTTGGAAAAGTTTGCACAAGCAAGGGAATATACCTCCAAGACAAGAAGCATTTGGAGGAAAAGACTGAAATGGATTCCCCAACTGGATGTTTCCTTGAACAGATGAACTACCCAAAGAAGTACTTCTAATATTTAAGCTAGAAGTGGGCAGGACACTGTGATGTTCATACTTTGTTGTGCTTGAATTTAGTGTCAACTACTGGCTGATTTTTATGTTATCTATCAGAAATATGTGCATGCATATTTACTCTCTGTCAACACTGAGATATAGCTTCATTTATATAGGCTGCACATCAGGATTCATGTGCTTGTTTTGGAGATTCCTCTTTAATCAACTGATTCATAAAAATCTGAATACTAGAGTTTTCTTGCAGTTCAGTAATTTTCATTAAGGAATAGAAATAGCTCTTTCTGGAGGCAGATGTATACAGAAGCCTAATTAAACTTTGCAAAGTTGCTTGGTACATTTGTATGTGTGTGAATGTGGTTGTGACACTCTGTGTGTGTGTGTGTGTGTGTGTGTGTGTGTGTGTTTGTGTGCGTATGAAATAGATACCACATGAGTAACTTTTTCTTTCTATTATAAACCCTAAATACTTTTCCAATATACTGAAACAACTTTTAAAGGACTATTATCCCTATTTTGCCAATTACTATATCTATATGAAATACCTGATGAAGCGATGAAATTGGGACTGGATTTCCACAATGATCCTGCATTGAACAAACTCCTCTTTAGTAGTTGACATTGTGATACCACTTGTAAGAAAAAACAGTTAAAGTATAAATAATATGGAACTTATGCAATATGTCTGCAACTGATAGTGATATGATTGTCATCTTCTATGACATCAAATAGTATTATATTGGTTCTCCACAGGATAGATTCCAGTGACCACCTCCATTCGTCTCTGTAACTCCATATGTACCTTCATGATTGGCCAAGTTTTCTTACAGTGGATTTTAATGAGAAAGTTTCCCCCACCCCCAATTCTCAGATATTTGAATATTTGTGTCCCAGTTTGTGGTACTTTTGCAGTAGGTTTAGAAGGACAGGACTTTCTGAAGAAAGTATGTTAGAAGAAAATGTGGGAGCAAACTTTGAGGTTTCAAGAGCCACACACCATTACCAACTTGTACTCTCTCTTACCTGCTTGTAGATTGACATGTGAGCTCATCTTCCCTAGCAACCATGATTCTCTACCCAGATGGTAATAGGTTTATCCTTCCAGAAACATAACCCAAAATAAACCCATCCTTTTATAAGTTGTCTTGGTCATGGTGTTTAATCAAAAATAGAAAAATAAATATACTATGCCCCTTTAATGATGTAGTCACATAAGTATTGATGACATTTACCCATTATAATCCCATATTGCTGAGGGGAAAGACAGCTTCTATGTTCAGGTTATCCATTCAAGAATATCTTTCTGGTTTGGCCTATATTGGTTTCCTTTGTGTGTGTGTGTGTGTGTGTGTGTGTGTGTTTCTGATTTTATGGATTTTATGTTTCAAATCTCAAGGCTTCCTTTTATATCTTTTACCTCCTGCTGGCCCTTTGGTACAGCTGATGCACATCTGTGGCAGGACTCAATGCACTTCAGTTCACATGAAAACAAACATAGAAACTAGGTGCCAGGAATCAGTAGTACCATGTTATAATACCCTCTAATTAACTATGTATTGAAAATGGTAAATATTTATTTTATAACTATTTTGAACATTTCTCCATGACAAAAATCATAAACCATTTTCTATCATACATATGAACAGATTATTCTCCTGACAAACTTTTGAAAGCAGCACTGCCACGTCAGTTTTATTGGTGAATAAATGGAAGACAGACAAGTTCTGAGAGATGGGAGCATGCCCTTCATAAGAGCATTTGGAGTAAATCTGGAGTCATCCTGGTCTTGGCAGTTTTCTATACAACTGCAGAATGATCTAATATAATATCATATCATACACTATCATACAATATAATATATGATGTTATATAGCATGACTTAATGTAATAATACATAATATGATATGATATAATATGATATGATATAATATAATTAATAGAATAGAATATGGAACTATAATATAATATAATCTTTTGACATCACTTTGCAAAATACATCTACAGAATGTGTCCCCTATATATTCAAAGAGAGGGAGATCAGTAACACACAATACATTTATGGTAAATCCATTATTGTCCTGATCAAACCATGTCTATTAGCCTATATAAGTCTATGTAATAAACACCAAGAAATGTTAAAACTTGGGACAATTGACTCTAAACTCAAATTACATTGTACAATGTTTATGGAATCATGCTTTGTTTTTTATTTCAAACATTCAAATTTCAGACCCAATATTAAATAGTTCTTTGAAAGTTTTATGTTTAAGTTCCTGTTATAATTAACAATCCTTTGATGCATCATTCAATCTGAATTATCCTACAGTGAGAACATTCCAAGTTAATCTGATTGTATTTATTAACTTTGTTAATGACTCTCCCCCTATGTTTCTGCAGAGATTGCAGTCTTGATCAGCAGTGACATCACTGTGGTCTCCCAAAAGGAAATTTATAAGGATTTGGTAGATTTCTAAGTTCATCCAACTTCTTTCAAATAACTTACTTTTTGTTTTCACTAAAGTTATTTTATAAACATATCATTTTCAGTAGTACAGTCTATTATTACTTGTCTGGCCTTTGGAGAAATTGCAGTCAATCCAATGTGCATAATCTGCTAAATTTAAAATTGAAAATACCACACAATTCTATCTACAAAAGGAAATGAGTCTCTATGCTTTGATGTTTCTCTAAGCATTGCTTGGAAGATGCTAAAGTTCCATAGTTTAAAAAGTGATCTTTGAATCGGGAATCGTCACCAGAAGAGGCACAGGGTAAGAGCCACCCAAACACCCAGCGGGCAGCTCTGAAACCCCGGACAGGGTCACACAACAGCCTCCTGGGCTCTCAGATCCCACGCAGGTTTTCTCTGGCTCCACCATGGGAACTGGAGGCACTCTGGGCGGATCCACAGCTCTCTGGGCGGCTATGGCAACAGCATGCACCACTGGGTCCATGGCTGCACTTTGGAAAGCACAAACATATTTGCACTTACATAGAGGGATGTTGGACATACATACAGGACCTTCTATTGGATTTACAGTCACTAGGAAGAACGCTGCATCTGGAGAGAGCAGCGGGATACACTTCCGGCACCAGATTAAACTGCAGCTCCACTTCAGTGTACCAGAACTTGGAAGACAGTGACCCCAGTTGCCTGTCAGCTCCAGACAGATAGGTGGAGCAGGGAGAGTGGCAGAAAGGTGGATGGCCAGGGTGGAAGGCAGATTTGTTCTCCACAGGGTCCAAGCCCTGGGCAGATTGTGGGGTTAATATCAGACCCTTTTGCTAGTGCTGACCCTTCTGGCAGGAAGCCAGATCTTCAGCATATATAGTTCCACTCCTGGAACAGTTAGGCATTGGCCTGGGGGGCGCTGTTGTACTCCTTCCCTGTTGGAATCAGATCCTTTCAGGACTCTAGCTGGTGGAACCAACCCCCAAACTTGGGACCTCCAGAGTTCACAGCATCTGTGCCTGGACACACAGGGCCATACCAGCAGAGCCGATACATGCTGAATACCCAGTGTGCAACATAGAGAGCTCTGACTTGTGAGTAGTGAAACAATCCTGGGCCATTCCTCATTGCCTGGGAGTGAGCTACACCAGCTCACAGTGCTTCTGGCTATTAGATCCACATTGACCCTGAGAGACCCCTGAGAGAAGCTGGGAAGTACTACAAACACGATCCCCACATGAATGCTGCAGGGGAACTACAACCCCACCCAACAGTCTGTGGCCTGCCAACCTGCACTGTCATCTATACAAAGACCAGTTGGATCCCAGGAACCTACAGGAACACATCCCACCACAACCTTTCTCCTGCATCCCCAATTAGGACAAAACAGGAAAGGGTAAGCTCTAGGAGACACTGAGAACCCCCACACAAGGCCCCATCCAAGCAATATGACTGCTATACCAAAGTGCCCCCCTTGGCACCAAACCCAGAAGGCACCAGGAAAAAACAGCTAAGAACAATCAAAGGGCTAAAGGTCAGCGAAAAAATAGAAACAACAAAAGTCAGGGAGATATGACTCCAACAAAATGCAACAATGGTAGTACCACAAGCTCTGACCACTTCCCCAAAGCTGAAACACATGAAAACGATGACAATTCTAAATTATGGAAAGTGATAGAGTCCTTACAAGAAGAATTTAAATCTATGAAGGAATTCAAAGAGTCATCAATTTTACAAGTGAAAGCAACAGAGAATACCATTAGAGAGCTCCAAGCCAAAGTGGCTCAACTTGAACAGGAAAGAGACACGGCAATGAAGGACTTAAAAGATATGAAAGATTTCAAGGCAAAGACAAGCAAATTGGAGCAGGAAATGTATAAAATGAATAAAATCTTTCAATACATGAAACTGGAAATGGAAGCAATAAAGAAAACACAGTCAGAGATAAAGGTGGAAGTGGAGAAGCAAGGGAAGAGAACAGGAACTACAGACATGAGTATCAAAAATAGGATACAAGAGATGGAAGACAGGATTTCAGGCAAGGAAAATTCGATGTAAGAAATCAGTATGACAACCAAAGAAAATGAGAAAGCTAAAAAGTTCTCACCCATAACATCCAAAAAATCAAGGACTCAATGAAAAGATGGAACCTAAGAATTATAGGCATAGAGGAAAAAGAAGACTTCCGACTCCAAGGGTCAGGAAACATCTTCAAAAAGATCATAGAAGAAAACTTCCCAAACCTAAAGAAAGAGATGGCAATAAAATTCCAAAATGCTTACAGGACACCAAACAGTTTAGATCAGAAAAGAAACTCCTCTTGCCACATAAGAATTGAAACTCCAAATTTACAGAGCAAAGAAAGAATATTAAAAGCCATAAGAGAAAAAGGTCAAGTAACGTATAATGTCAGATCCATCAGAATTACACCTGACTTCTCAGAAACTGACAGATGTCTTACAAGCTCTTGAGAACATAGGTGCCCAGCCAGACTACTATACTCAGCATAACTCTCTATCAACATAGATGGAGAAAACATGATATTCCATGATAAAATCAAATTTAAACAATATCTACCCACAAATCCAGCCCTACAGAAGATCCTAGAAGGAAAATTCCAACCCAGAGACCGATAACTACACCCAAGAAAACAGATGAAACAGAAAACTCCAGGGCAACTAAGCCAAAAGAAACACAGAACCACTACCTAAACCAAAATAATGGGAAATAACAACCTCTGGTCACAAATATCCATCAATATCAATGTACTCAACTCCCCAATAAAAAGACACAGGCTACAGATTGGATATGCATATATATATATATATATATATATATATATATATATATATATACATGCCATCATTTTGCTGCATACAAGAAACACATATCACTAACAAAGATAGATGCTACCTCAGAGTAAAGGGCTGGCAAAAGGTTTTCCAAACAAAGGGACCCAGGAAGCAAGCTGGAGTAACCATCTTAATGTCAAACAAAATAGACTTCCAACTGAAGTTAATCAAAAAAGATAGAGAAGGGCATTACATACTCATTATAAGAAATATTCATCCAGAGGACATCTCAATATTGAACATCTACACCCCAAACCCAAAGGCACCTACATTAGTAAAAGAAACTCTTCTAAAACTTAAATCACACATTCATCCCCACACATTAGTAGTGGCTGACTCCAACACCCAACTCATAACAATGGACAGATCATCAAGACAGAAGCCAAAAAGAGAAACAATTAGCCTAACAGAGCTCATGAACCAAATGGACCTAACCGATTTCTACAGAAAATTTCACCCAAACACAGACGAACACATCTTCTTCTCAGCACTGCATGGAACATTCTCCAAAATCGACCATATAGTCGGACACAAATACAGTCTCAAAACATACATGAAAATTGAAATAACTCCTTGTATCTTATCAGACCACCATGGAATAAAGCTGGACTTCAACAACAACAGAAACAATAGAAAGCCTACACACTCATGGAAATTGAACAACTGTTTACTAGATGACTACTGGGACAGGGAATAAATAAAGAAGGAAATTAAAGACTTCTTAAAATCCAACAATATGAAGGCACAAAATAACCAAACCTATGGGGCACAATAAAAGCTGTGCTATGAGGAAAGTTCATAGCCCTAATTGCCTTCAAAAAGAAATTTATGACAGCTCATATTAGCAGATTAACAGCTATAGTGGGTGAACTGGGAACAAAAGAAGCAAACACTCCCAAGAGGAGCAGAAGGCAGGAAATCATCAAACTTAGGGTTGAAATCAACAACTTAGAAACAAAAAAGAACGATACAAAGAATCAATGAAACCAAGATTTGGTTCTTTGAGAAAATCAACAAAATAGACAAACCTTAGTCAAATTAAATAAAAGGCAGAGGGAAAAAACTCAAATCAACAAAATCAGAAATGAAAAGAGAGAAATAACAACAGACAGTGAGGAATTCAAGAGAATATTTAGGTCTTATTTAAAAATCTATACTCCACCAAATTTGAAAACTTAAGCGAAATGGACAATGTTCTTGACAGATTCCACCTACCAAAGCTAAATCAAGATCAGGTTAACAGATTAAACAGCCCTATAACCCCTAAGGAAATAGAAAAGGTCAGTAAAAATCTCCCAACCAAAGAAAAGCCCAGGGCCAGATGGTTTTAGCACAGAATTCTGCCAGACCTTCAAAGAAGAGCTAATACCAATACTCTTCAAACTCTTTCACAAAATAGAATCAGAAAGAACACTGCCAAACTCATTCTTTGAGCCCACAGTCCCCCTGATTCCTAAACCACACAAAGTTCCAACAAAGAAAGAAAACTTCAGACCAATCTCCCTCATGAACATAGATGCAAAAATACTTAATAAAATACTAGCAAACCAAATTTAAGTACATCAAAAGTACCATACATTATGATAAAGTAGACTTCATCTCTGGAATGCAGGGATGGTTCAACCTACAAAATCCATCAATGTATTTCACCATAAAAACAAGATGAAAGAATAAAACCACATGATATTCTCGCTAGATGCAGAAAAAGCATTTGACAAAATCCAAAACCCCTTCATGCTAAAAGTTCCTGAGAGAACGGGCATACATGGACAGTACCTAGAAATAATAAAACAATATACAGCAAGCCAGTGGACAACATCAAATTAAATGGAGAGAAACTTGAAGCATTTCCTCTAAACTCAGGGACAAGACAAGGAGGCCCACTTTCACCATATCTCTTCAGTATAGTACTTGAAGTTCTTGCTAGAGCAATAAGACAACTAAAGGAGATCAGGGGGATACAAATTGGACATGAAGAAGTCAAATTATCCCTATTTGCAGACGATATGATAGTATACATAAGCAACTCTAAAAATTCCACAAGAGAACTCTTACAGCTGATAAACACCTTCAACAAGGTGGCTGGATACAAAATTAATTTAAAAATATCAGAAGCCCTTCTTTGTACAACAAATAAATGGGCTGAGAAAGAAATCAGGGAAACAACTTCCTTCACAATATTCAATATATAAATACCTGGGGGTAACTCTAACCAAGCAAGTAAAGGACCTGTACAACAAGAACTTCAAGCCCTTGAAAAAATAAATTGAAGAGGCAATCAGAAGATGGAAAGATCTCCCATGCTCATGGATAGGTAGGATCAATATAATAAAAATGGCCATCCTACCAAAAGCAATATACAGATTCAATGCATTTCCTATCAAAATACCAACACAATTCTTTTTAGACCTGGAAAAAAATATTCTTAATTTCATATGGAACAACAAAATCCCAGAATAGCGAAATCAATACTTTGCAATAACAATAAGAGCTGGGGCATCACCATCCCAGATTTTAAGCTGTACTACAGAGCAATAGTAATAAAAACAGCATGGTACTGGTATAGAAACAGACCAGTGGATAAACGGAATCTTATTGAAGTCCCAGAAATGAACCCACACACATAGGGTCACCTAATTTTTGACAAAGAAGCCAAAACCACACAATGGAAAAAGGACAGCATCTTCAACAAATGGTGCTGGTCCAGCTGGATGTCCACTTGGAAAAGAATGAAATTAGACCCGTACTTATCCCCTTGTACAAAACTTAAGTCCAAGTGGGTCAAAGACCTTAACATAAGGCCAGACATACTAAATCTACTAGAAGAGAAATTTGGAAAAACCCTTGAACTCATTGGCACAGGTGACAACTTCCTGAACAGAACACCAACAGCTCAGGATCTAAGACTAACAATCAATAAATGAGACCTCATGAAACTGAAAAACTTCTGTAAGGCAAAAGACACTGTCATTCAAACAAAACGGCTGCCTACACATTGGGAAAAAATCTTCACCAACACCACATCTGACAAAGGGCTAATATCCAAAATTTACAAAGAACTCAAGAAATTAAATGCCAAGAAACCAAATAATCCAATCAAAAAATTGGGAAAAAAGCTAAACAGAGAATTCACAAAGGACGAATTCGTAAAGGCTGAGAGACACTTGAAAAAATGCTCAGCATTCTTAACCATCAGAGAAATGCAACAAAAGACAACTCTAGGATTCCATCTAACACCTGTCAGAATGGCTAAAATCAAAAGCTCAAATGACAACACACGTTGGCGAAGGTTTGGAGAAAGGGGAACCCTTCTCTATTGCTGGTGGGAGTACACGTTTGTGCAACCACTATGGAGGTCAGTCTGGTGATATCTTAGAAAACTTGGAATAGCTCTGCCTAGGGACCCAGCCATACCACTCTGGCTATACATCCAAATGACTCCTCACTGATTCACAAGGAATTCTCCTCATTTATGTTCATGGCAGCCTTATTTGTAATACCTAGAAACTGGAAATAACCCAGATGTCCCTCAACCAAAGAATGGATTAAAAACCTGTGGTACATCTACACAATGGAATACTACTTAGCTATCAGAAACAAGGAAATTATGCAATTTGCAGCCAAATGGATGGAACTAGAGAAGCTCATCCTGAATGAACTAACCCAGACTCGGAAGGATATACATGGCATCTATTCACTTATAATTGGATTTTAGTTATATAGTACATGATATCTATACTACAACCAACGCACCAAAGGGAACGTGGACTTAGACTTTTTCTTTTTGTCCCTGTTAATGAGACACTTTGCCCTAGTGGTGCTGCCTTGTAGGCTGCCAGTGTATGAGGAAGCTCTTGGCCCTCATATGACTGATGAACTAGGATAGGGGACTGTTATGTAGGGACACTCCACTCCAGTGGAGTGGGATTGAAGTGTTAGGGGGTAGAGTGTAGGAAGGCGGGACTGGGAGGGGTGGAAAGAGGACCCTATGATGGAGATGTAACCTGAAGCAATAAATAAATAAATTATAAAAAATAAAGTATAAATTCTCCATTTAGAAAAAAATAAAAAGTGATCTTTGTTTATAGTGATTGAATAAAAATGTTTCTTATTTCTAAACATTTTTGGATAATAAATATGATGTACTGTAAGAAGAAGACATTCTAAGTATACTGTTCAAAATATGGGCTAGTATAGTTGGGAGACGTTTTTAAAAACTCATTTGTGGTATACAGTATTTAAAATCATTATTAAATTGGATTCATCATGCAGAAAATAGAAGTAATTCTAGCATACTCATTTTTCAATGGGTATACCATTGCTGTTTCTATTAAATGTATCAGATTTAGACCTCCATGGAATTCATGTATATATATGGTGTGTGTGTGTTTATGTATACATTACTTTAAAAATAACAATTTTTTAGGTAATTTAACCAGGCTGAGAAAATAGTGCATTTTGAGATGTTTCTCTTATGGCTCACATGATTTTCTTTCAAGGCAGAGATTAGTTTTTAAGATCAGCTATTGAAAATTTAATGTAGAAAGTATGACTAATCAAACAGATAGCTTTTTTCATTTTGGAAAAAGTCTATTATTCATCCTTCTGAGATAAGAAATTAGTTACTTCATTCCTAAAGGATGCCCTTTTGCTGAGTCTAAGGTGTGAAAAGGTCCGTGGATTTCAACTGGCCAGAAATTCTCCACAAACCATTAATCCATGAAATGAAAGTTAGGAAAGAAAGGAATGCCATGGGTTTGGGGGAGGGTCCAAAAGACTGCAGATGATGTTGTAAACCAGGAAAGGGACCCAGTCCAGCTAGCAGAGCACAGACAGGACTTCAAGTGATATCTGGGGTAAAGGAATGATGTTGTAACTGGCTTAGTAGGAAAAAAAAAACATTCTAAAAGACACCCATACCCCTTTTCCTCTTAGACTATTAAAACAATGGACCATAAGAAACTGGAATTCTATCCAGAATCACATTATGGAAGAAGGGAAAGGCCTGACATCAGCCATGGGAGAGCCTTTTGACTCCCAAAATAGATTTCATGCAGTTCTAATAACTTGCCAGATTGCCTTGTGAGATGAGACCAGAGCCCAGAAAATGATAGGTCCCTGGTGGACTGCTAAAATGTGCATATCCCTGGTCTTCTATTTAAACTTTTATCTTACTTAAGGGCCCAGAAATATCGGCTACATGGAATCACTAGATCTCTTTGTCCCTCTTCCCAATGTGGCCATATTTAATAAATCTTATTTTCCTGCTTTAAATATTTATTTGCTGTTTTAATTGGCCTCTGGAGGACAGGTGGCTCAACTTAGCTTATTGAGGTACAGATTTCAAAATCAAGTTTGGTAGCAAAAATGCTGCCAAGAAATTATTCACATGTTAAAACTCCTACAATGAACATCAAAATAAAAATGGATATTTTCTGTGTTTAAAATTAATTAAAAGGACTCAGGACAATTCATTAAGAGACAAAAAAATTAAAACAAAATTAGAATTTAACAGTTTTAGAAAATAACTCATCAAATTTGGAATTTTATTTAACATAAGAAAATTAAATATGAGATATACTAAATTTATTTCTTCTTCACTGGGTTATTACCAATTTATAAATAAACCAAAATCTAACCAATCACCTGGTATGCATTCGTTAGTGGCTATATTGATTTTGTAATTCTGAAAGATACTTGTAAATAAATAAAAAATATGATTAGAAATGAATGGCTTCAATAAAAAAGTAAAGTACCACAGAAATTAAATTCCTTCTGAGAATTGTACTTTCATGAGGCTGAGGAATATACACATACCCATATGTATATACATCTATACATATGTTTGTATATACACATAGTCAAAATTACAAAATATTAAATTGAAGTTTAAAATAGAAAAATAAACATGCAATTTTTATGATACATATTTATATTCCTATGAGAATGATAACAATACATATGTGTAATCCTAGCACTTAAGAAGCATATTAATATCAGCTTGAACTACAGAACAATGCATTGTCTCCAAAAACCACATATATATGCGTATATATATATATATGTGTGTGTGTGTGTGTGTGTGTGTGTGTGTGTGTGTGTGTGTGTGCATGTATGTCTGTGTATGAGTGCATATGTGTGTTTGCATTTGTCTACTTGTGTGTGTGTGTCTCTGTGTGTGTATGTGTATACACTTATGGGTATCTGTGTATATATGTGTACAAGTGCATGTGTGTGTGTGCATGTGTCCACTTGTATGCATATGTGAGTGTGTATATGAATGTCTGTGTGTGTATGTGTGTGTGTATGTCTGTGTGTGTGTGTGTGTGTGTGTGTGTGTGTGTGTGTGTGCTTAACAAGATGGACAACACTGATTACTGTCAAAGATCATCTTATTATTTTAGGGACATCCACTTAGGTAAAGCCAAATCCTGTACTTGGCTGCAGAAAAAGAATTTCAGGATGATCCAACATGAGAGAGAGTTGGGATATATTAAGAAAAAAAGAAAAACATATATTCAAGCATACTAATAATAGCAAGAAACACAGGAAAGTGTAAAACATTCCCAGACAGTGCGAGTAGATTTCTCAATGGCAAATCACATTTGATCATTTTAGCAGGAACTATATACTGCATTTTAGTGGTTCTCAAGTTAAAGCTTAACTTTGCTAAGAATTTCCTCATATATTTCTCATAAATTTTATTACAAAAACTTGCAATTAAGTAAAAATATCACAAATCAAGATTACCATACCCAAAAATCTATATACCTTGAACTTCTATTCAGTCAGAAGTATTATTTTATAAGGCAGATTGTAGAGTCGCTCCAGAGGTCATTGAATATGAAAACAGCTTGCTATGTTTGAGCTACATGAGGCAAAGGTTACATAAGGATATAAAACGTGGATTGTACTATAATTGGGGTGTCTGAAAAGATCCCCAAAGATCCAGTTTTCTTTCTGAAACTGTTTCCTTGGAAAACTTTTTCCTAGCCCTTTATTCTGAGGTAAATTCTAGCTTTGTTGGTGAGATGCATTTCTTTTATGCAACAAAATGATTGGTATTGTTTACAAATACATTCTTTTTGGTGGTGTGTTTGATTGAGAAGTTAAGTCCATTGATGTTGAGAGATAGTAATGACCATTGATTGTTACACACTGTTATTTTGATATAGATGGTGGTAGTGTATGTGCTTCTATTGGTTTTGCTATGATGGGGTTATTTGCTTCCTCTGATTTCTTGGGTGTTATTATCTTCTCTGGGTTAGAGTTTTCCTTCTAAGATCTTATGAAGAGCTGGATTTGTGGATAGATATTGTTTAAATTTGGTTTTGATGTGGAATATCCTGTTTTCTTCTTCAATGATAATTGAAAACCTTGCTGGGTATAGTAGTAGGGGCTAGGAACTGTGATCTTAGGGCTTGCAAGACCTCTGTCCAGCACCTTCGAGCATTCAGAGTTTCAGAAGAGAACGCACGTGTGATTCTAATGGGTCTGCCTTTATGTAATACTTGGCCTTCTTCTCTTAAACTTTTAAAATTCTTTCTTTGCTTTGCACATTTATTTTTTCTATTATTATGTGGTAGGAAGTATTTCTTTTCTGGTCTGATCTATTTGGTGTTCTATAAGCCTCCTGATCCTTTTTTAAAAATATATTTATTACTTCAGGTTATATCTCTATCACAGTGTCCTCTTTCCACCCCTCTCAGTCCCACCCTCCCTCCCTCTACCCACTATACCTTTCATCTGACTCCGCTGGAGTGGAGTGTCCCTACATAACAGTCCTCCACCCCAGTACAGCAGTTATATGAGGGCCAAGTGCCTCCTCATACACTGGGGGCTTACAAGGCAACACCACTAGGGCAAAGTGTCTCATTGATAAGAAACAAAGTCTATGTTCCTGTTCCCTTTGGTGCATTGGTTGTAGTATAGTTATCCTGTACTATATAGCTAAAATATGATTATAAGTGAATAGATACCATATGCATCCTTCTGAGTCTGGGTTAACACACTTAGGATGAGCTTCTCTATTCCATCCATTTGGCTGCAAATTGAATTATTTCGTTGTTTCTGATGGCTGAGTAGTATTCCATTGTGTAGATGTACCACAGTTTTTTTTTTTGTCCATTCCTCAGTTGAGGGACATCTGGGTTTTTCCAGTTTCTAGCTATTATAAATAAGGTTGCTATGAACATAGATGAAGAAACTTCCTTATGATTTGATGAGAAATCACTTGGATGTATACCCAGAAGTAGTGTGGCTGGGTCTTGAGGTAGAGCTATTCTAAGAATTCTAAGATATCAGCAGACTGATTTCCAAAGGTTATACAAGCTTGCACTCCCACCAGCAATGGAGGAGTGTTCCCTTTTCTCCACAACCTCTCTGGCATGTGCTGTCATTTGAGCTTTGGATCTTAGCCATTCTGACATGTGTGACATGGAATCTCAGAGTCATCTTGAGTTACATTTTTTTTTTTTGATGATTAAGGATGCTGAACATTTCTTCAAGGGTCTCTCAGCCATTAGGGATTCCTGCTTTGTGAATTATCCGTTTAGCTCTGTTCCCCATTTTTGATTGGATTATTTGTTTATTTTGGCATTTAATTTCTTGAACTCTTTATAAATTTTGGAAATTAGCCTTCTGTCAGACGTCGGCTTGTGGAAGATTTTTTCTCAATCTGTAGATTGTGGTTTCTTTGAATCACAGTGACTTTGCCATGCAGAAGCTTTTCAGCTTCATGACGTCCCATTTATTGATTGTTGGTCTTAGTTCTTGAGCTGTAGGTGTTCTGTTCAGGAATTTGTCATCTGTGCCTATGAGTCTGAGGGTTTTCGCCACTTTTTCTTCTAATAGATTTAGTGTGTCAGGCCTTATGTTAAGGTCTTTGATCCACTTGGACTTAAGTTTTGTACAAGGTGGTAAGTATGGGACTAATTTCATTCTTTTACAAGTGGATATCCAGTTGGACCAGCACCATTTGTTGAAGATACTGTCCTTTTTCCATTGTGTGGTTTTGGCTTCTTTGTCAAAAATTAAGTGACCGTAGGTGTGTGGGTTCATTTCTGGGTCTTCAATTATATTCCATTGATCCACTGGTCTGTTTCTATACCAGCAACATGCTGTTTTTGTTTTGTTTTTTTTACTATTGCTGTGTAGTACAACTTGAAATCTGGGATGGTGGCCTACCGATTTTTTTTTATTATTATTGTACAGGTTTGATTTAGCTATTCTGTTTTTTTTTTTTTGTTATTCCGTATGAAGTTGAGAATTGTTCTTTCAAGATTTATAAAGAATCCTGTTGGTATTTTGATAGGAATTGCATTGATTTTGTATATTGCTTTTGGCAGGATGGCCATTTTTATTTTGTTTATCCTACCTATCCATGAGCATGAGAGATCTTTCCATCTTCTTATGGCCTCTTCAATTTCTTTCCTCAAGTATTTGAAGTTCTTGTCATACAGGTCTTTCACTTGCTTGGTTAGAGTTACCCCCAGGTATTTAATATTGTTTGTGGCTATTGTGAAGGATGTTGTTTTCGTAATTTCTTTCTCAGCCCATTTATTTGTTGCATAAAGAAGGGCTTCTGATTTTTTTAAATTAATTTTGTATCCAGCCACCTTGCTGAAGGTGTTTATCAGCTGTAAGAATTCTCTGGTGGAATTTTTGAGGTTGCTTATGTATACTATTATATCATCTACAAATAGGGATAATTTTCCTTCTTTGTTCCCAATTTGTATCCCCTTGATCTCCTTTAGCTGTATTATTGCTCTAGAAAGAATTTCAAGAACTATATTGAAGATATATGGCAAAAATGAACATCCTTGTCTTGTCTCTGAGTTTAGAGGAAATGCTTCAAATTTCTCTCCATTTACTTAGATGTTGGCTACAGGCTTGCTGTTTATCACCTGTATTATTTCTAGGTAGGATTCTTGTATGCCTGTTCTCTCCAGGACTTTTAGCATGAACAGGTGTTGGATGTAGTCAAATGGTTTTTCAGCATCTAGCAAAATGATCATGTTTTTTTTCTTTCAGCTTGTTTATGTGGTGAAGTATGTGGATGGATTTTCATATGTTGAACCATCTCTTAATTCCTGGGATGAATCCTACTTGATAATGGTGAATGATTCTTTTGATGTGTTCTTGGATTCGGTTTGCCAGTATTTTATTAAGTATTTTTGCATCTAAGTTCATGAGGGATGTTGGCCTGAAGTACTTACTCTTTCTTTGTTGGGTCTTTGTGTGGTTTAGGAATCAGGGTGACTGTGGGCTCATAGAATGAGTTTGGCAGTTTTCCTTCTGATTCTACTGTGTGGAAGAGTTTGAGGAGTGTTGGTATTAGTTCTTCCTTGAAGTTCTGGTAGAAGTCGTTGCTGAAACCATCTGGTCCTGGGCTTTTTTGTTTGTTTGTTTGTTTTGTTTTTGTTTTGGAGTTTTTTAATGACTGTTTCTATTTCGTTAGGGGTTATAGTGCTGTTTAATCTGTTAACCTGATGTTGAGTTAACCTGGTAGGTAGAATCTATCAAGAAAATTGTCGATTTCATTTAGGTTTTCAAATTTGGTGGAGTATAGATTTTTAAAGTAAGACCTAAAGATTCTCTGGATTTCCTCAATGTCTGTTCTTATTTTTCTCTTTTCATTTCTGATTTTGTTGATTTGGGTTTTTTCCTCTGCCTTGTAGTTAGTTTGGCTAAGGGTTTGTCTATTTTGTTGATTTTCTCAAAGAACCAACTCTTGGTTTCATTGTTTCTTTGTATTGTTCTTTTTGTTTCTATGTTTTGATTTCAACCCAAAATTTTATGATTTCATGCCTTCTGCTCCTCTTGGGAGTGTCTGCTTCTTTTTTCCAGTTCATCTAATTCTGTTGTTAATTTGCTAATATGGGCTGTCACGATTTTCTTTTTGAAGGCACTTAGTGTTATGAGCTTTTCTCATAGCACTGATTTCATTGTGTCCCATAGGTTTGGTTATGTTGTGCCTTCATTTTCGTTGGATTTTAAGAAGTCTTTAATTTCCTTCTTTATTTCTTCCCTGACCTAGTAGTCATCCAGTAAAGAGTTGTTCAGTTTCCATGAGTGTGTAGGCTTTCTGTTATTTCTGTTGTAGTTGAAGTACAGTTTTATTCCATGGTGGTCTGATAAGATACCAGGAGTTATTTCAATTTTCTTGTATCTGTTGAGACATGCTTTGTGTCCTACTATATAGTCGATTTTGGAGAAGGTTCCATGTGTTGCTAAGAAGAAGGTGTACTATTTTGTGTTAGGGTGAAAGGTTCTGTAGATATCTGTTAGGTCCATTTGTTTCATGACCTCAGTTAGACTCATTATTTCTCTGTTTGGTTTCTGTCTTGATGACCTGTCCATTGTCGTGAGTGGGGTGTTAAAGTCCCCTACTACTAATGTGTGGGGATCGTTGTGTGGTTTAATCTTTAGAAGAATTTCTTTTACAAATGTAGGTCCCCTTGTATTTGGGGAATACATATTCAATATTGAGATGTCATCTTGATGAATATTTCCTTTAATGAGTATGATGTGCCATTCTCTGTCTTTTTTGATTGACTTCAGTTGAAAGGCTATTTCATTTGATATTAATATGGCTACTCTATCTTGCTTCCTGGGTCCATTTGCTTGGAAACCTTTTCCCAGCCCTTTATTCTGAGGTAACATCTATCTTTATTAGTGAAATGTGTTTCTTGTGTGCTGCAAAATGATGGGGTTTGTTTATGAATTCATTCTGTAAGCCTGTGTCTTTTTATTGGGGAATTGAGTCCACTGATGTTGATGGTTATTAATGACCAAACATTGTTATTTCCTGTTATTTTGATGTGGATGGTGGTTGTGTTTTTCTTTTGGTTTAGTTGCAGTGGAGTTTTTTGCTTCCTCTGTTTTCTTGGGTGTAGTCATCTTCTCTGGGTTGGAATTTTCCTTCTAGGATCTTCTGTAGGGCTGGATTTGTGGGCAGATATTGATTAAATTTGATTTTGTCATGGAATATCCTGTTTTCTCCATCTATGTTGATAGAGGGTTTTGCTGGATATAGTAGTCTGGCCGGGCACGTATGTTCCCTTATGGATTATAATACATCTGCCCAGGCCCTTCTGGCTTTTAACATTTCTGAGGAGAAGTCAGGTATAATTCTGATGGGTCTGCCATAATATGTTACTTGACCTTTTTCTCTTATGGCTTTTAATATTCTTTCTTTGTTCTGTACATTTGGAGTTTCAATTATTATGTGGCAAAGGAATTTCTTCTGATTTAATCTGTTTGGTGTTCTGTATGCCTCCTGGAATTTTATTGGCTTCTCTTTTTTTTTAGGTTTGGGAAGTTTTCTTCTATGGTTTTGTTGAAGATGTTTCCTGGCCCCTGGAGTCAGGAGTCTTCTCTTTCCTCTATGCCTGTAATTCTTATGTTCTGTGTTTTCATTAAGTCCTTGATTTCTTGGATGTTATGGGTGAGAACTTTTTTAGATTTCTCATTTCCTTTGGTTGTTGTACTGATTTCTTCCATCGAACCTTCCACGCTTGAGACCCTGTCTTCCATCCGTTGTATTCTATTTTTGGTACTCATGTATGTAGTTCTT
>CAJQZJ010032395.1:1560118-1577419 GCA_907164525.1 Lophiomys imhausi | reverse complement strand
TCGACCTAGAAAGTTACCTTTAACTAAGACCAGAAGCCACATTTGCTGTGTGTCCCAGTACTGTTGTCCACCTGCTCAGAGTAGGCACCACTCTTGTAATCCATAATCTCTCTGAACAGGAGAAGACAATAGCAGTCTATCCCAAGGGAAGGACAATCTACAAAACATCTGAGTTGTATCCAATCAAATTATTGAGGTGACAGAAAGTGAAAGAAAACTGAGAAACAAAGGACTCAGGAGTCATAATGATTAGTGTGATATGGTATCTGCCATCGGATCAAAATCCAGAAAAGGAACTTGCATGGCAATTAGTTAAAATCCAAATAGAATGTATAGTTTAGTTTCCAATAATGTCCCGGCAATTTTGTCTTCGTTTTGCAGCATATCCATAAACAAAAGTTGTTAGTAAAGGAAGTTGAGGGAACAATTCATATGGGCCCATTGTACCCACATAAACTTCACTTCTCCAAAATTTTGAACACTTTTAAACACCCAATCAAGATAATGTTCCTCATGTCAGAAGTAGTGAAATGATACATTTGATAGAGAAAAAATTATAACAAAATGAATGATATCATAAGTATAAGGAAAACACTATTAAATCCTTGAGAAACAAAGAAAAGTCAGAAGTAAACTGTTAGCATAAAATAACAAATCACACTGGCTAGAATATTTTTAAATTCTTACAAAGACATAATGTAGGTGATCTAACTCACTTATAGAACAATGAGCAAAAGATATTAAGTATAAGAATAACTAATGTGTAATTTTATCAATAAAGATATCACATCACCTAACAGGAAGACTTTTAAATGTAACTTAAATGGGATGCTATTTTATTTATTAATTTGAAGATAATTAAAGATATACAAGTGTGGTGTGGGTGGAGAAGAGTAGAAATATTTGTTCTGTTTGAGAAACACTTCAGAGACATTACTTTTTTGGAAGAAAATGTCTCCACTTATTGTGCTGAAGGCTGCTCCTTTAGCAGTGAACACTGAACTCATCTCAGTAAATCTACTGTGTCTCTTACCTAGGTTATAAAGAGATAGAAAATTATGTGTCTTCTATCTTACCGTTAATCTTACCACACAAAAACAACATGAGAGATGGGGCTGCAGCTAGTGGTAGAGTTTTCCTTAACTAGAGAAAGGCCTTGGGTTCTATTCCTAGCTCTAAAAATTAATAGTGGTGATGAATGTGAAAAAGAAGAAGAGGAGGAGGAGGAGGGAGAGGGAAGGAAAAGAGGAATGGGATAAGAAGAAGACAAGGAAGAGTAATATTCAATCAGCATCAAATCAGCATCAGAAGGATTTGAAAAAAGGTTCAACGTTCTTGCTTCATCCTTACAAAGAAACTCATAGTCTGTGTAATATATTCACAGGAAATAAATAAAAATTACATATCAATGAATAAAATACTACATATATATATACTTTTACAAGTAGCATAAACATTTGTGGAGTAGTATAACTTTATTGATAATCCAAGTAGCAATAGTATTTAAATCTTCAGAAGACACCAAAGTAAATGTCTAAGACAATAATCGATACTTATCTCTATGATAATGAAAACAATTCAGGTTGTTTTCAATTTAGTCTTTAAAATTTTTCACAAGTGTGAAATATATCAATAATTCAGTAATGCATTTTGTGCCATCTGACTCACTCACTTTCTTCTTCACAGACTGTCTGTGAATCAGAAAGATCAACTACAAGACAAAGACAAAATTAGAACAAGACATTCCATCTTAATTTCACATAAAACACAAACTACTTCCTTTCTAGAGTTTAATATTTAAGTTAAATAAAAACAATAATCAGTTCCTACCACAGTTTGCAAAACCAAAACACATGCACTTACTACTTTTATTTTTAAAATAATTTTTTTAATAATTTATTTTTTATTTCTTCAAGTTACATCTCAATCACAATCCCCTCCCTACTCCCCCCTCCAGTCCCACCCTTCCACCCTCCTCCCCCTCAACCCCCCATCCTCTTCCCTTCTTTCTTTTTTTTTTTTAGTTTAAAGGAAGTATCTTTAAATCTCAAATGATGTATTATTTATTGCAAATAAATAATTTAAACACACTTTCCTGTTAGCTATGGATCAATAACAGTTGATATAATATATAACCAATTATAAGTTTTCTTCCATTTATATAATATATAGATATGTTTATATATAAAAGTAAGACTTTGGTTTGCAGAAGTATTTGCTGGTCAATGATTTATTTTAAGAGCTTTTTTTAATATTCTTCTTTATTTTACTGTTATAAAACTTCAGGGCTGAAGCTACCTTTTCCAACCATTTATTTTTTGGTTTTCTGCCAGCAGGTGATGGATTATGTTGGTTGCTCAGGTCAAACTCTTGCCCATAAGGGATAAAATAGATCATTCCAAGCCCAATGGCACCATTTACAATTATCTTGAAATCCATACTACTCAACAGTATACATATGAGTATCACTTCTTGATATGGGACACAAAAAGATATGATGCCCAGAGTACCGACAAATGAGAGAATGGAAATGCAGATAGTTATTGTAAAGTTAATCATGAAAACACATGGACTTGGAAATCAAAGAAAATTGACTATAAAGAGCTCACATTTCCAGTATTAAAGGATATTTTATATTTTATCTCTGCCACCCATTCTTAACAGTGGAACACTTATACACTGTAGATACCAATCAGTAAATGTTTTCCACTAGCTATCAATGAAACAAAACAAAACAAACAAAATGAAAATAACAACAGCAATAACCCACAACTCTCATCTGAAAGGAGATGAGAAATAAATAACTATGGAGCCATTTTGGGTGATAATGGCCTGGAAACACGTATTTTGGACACCACACATTCCATGTGCCAACATGGAAACAATTTCATATGTTTTATAGTATCACAGAACAAATAACTGACAAATCCTATTTCCTTTTTGTCTCTATAACAAACTAGCTTATCACTTAGGCTTCACTCACAGCCCTCTTTTATCCACTTTTCTGTCTCTTCACTGAACCCCACAAATCTTCATTTCTTTCCTTCATTCAAGAGTTTACTGAATAAATTTTGTTCACCATGTAAAGTTTGGTTACTGAGTCATCGAGATGAGCAAGTTAACTCAATCTAACTCTTGACCACATTGGTTAGGCAGTAATGGTAATAAATATGACAAAATATGGGTTGTTACAGGTCAAGTGGGTTGACAAAGAGAATGATTCAAGTTCAGGCAATTAACCGTGAATAATTACTAATAAAGCTAAAGAATCTAATGGCTGTCTTTCAAAAACATAGAAGAATTGAAACTCCACAACAATAAAACTTGGTGGTAAATGTTTAAGACAATCTATTCAAATTATTTCTTTTAGAAAAATGTTATAAAGGTTTAGTGATTGTGATTGGCTCAAAATAATTAACCATAAAAATATATATGTTAGCAACTGAATCCTGTTCAGAACAGTGTTTTCATTCATTACAATTGTCCAATTGGTGAGATAATGCCATTGACCATCTTCTGATTAAAGACTTAGAAAAATAACCAACTGGATTATCTCAACTCAAACTGCCATCTAGTGCTATAACCTGGACTGATCTTTCTCCATTGCTTTGTGGAAATGCTATGAAGAAGTATGAGTCCTGGGCTGGAGAGATGGCTCAGCAGTTAAGAGCACTGGCTTTTCTTCCAGAAAATTCAGATTCAATTCCCAGCACCCACATGGCAGCGCTCACAACTGTCTATAACTCAAGTTCCAGTGGATCCAGCTCCCTCACATAGACATATATGCAGAACAAACTCCAATGCATGTGAAATAAAAGTATATAAAATTTATTTAAAAAAGAAGTATGAGTCCTTTTTAAAAGTTAATCCAGAATGTAGTGTGCATGCCTGTAAACCAAGCTCTTGGAAGATTGAGGCCAGAGGTAAGAAGTTCAAGTAACAGCCTTAGCTATAGACTGAGTTTGAGATTTGCCTGGGCTATGTAAGTGCCTCCCTGAAAAACAGAACAAACTAAAGAAAGAAAGAAAGAAAGAAAGAAAGAAAGAAAGAAAGAAAGAAAGAAAGGAAGGAAGGAAGGAAGGAAGGAAGGAAGGAAGGAAGGAAATGGTGAAAGCCAAAAAGTTCAGCAATGTATGAATTGAAAATGTCCAATTCACATACTGCCATCTCTAAGATTAATTCACATCAAAATTTCCTATTTATTGACAAACTTACAGATTAAAGTAGCTGTTTTCTCCATGCAGCCTCTGTGCTTTTTCCGTGCTTCATAAGCCAGATTTACCACAGTAATTAAAATGGGCTTGAAATACAGTGTGGTGATAATTACTCACTTAATAGGGAATCCCTCTATTCGTCATCAGTGTAACATAGTTAATACAAGAAAATATAAGGAACAGTGTTTTAGTTCTATGTGTCATTCTGAAATTGAATTGTATGCTACTATCACAGTGTCTATTTTGTCATTCCATATGTAAAGCAGTCAGGACACATGGATGAACTCAGTATATTTTCTGTATTCCAAATTTGAGAATATTTAAAAAGACACTTCTTTCACATAGAAACAAAGACCTGAACAGACCTTTATCTGGCTTCAGAGATTGTGCCTTAAGAGTGAAAGCCATCATGTTAGTTCCTGCTTTACTTTCATATCCAGGAACACAGTGTCTGCTATCATTAGCACCTTAGTCCAGCTAAGGTCCCCTTTGACAAGCCTTTTCTCTATTCTGTTTGCTTTGTTCTTTGTTCCTTCAGTGGAGGATAATGGATGATCTACTTTCTGTCAGTCCTTCCTCTATACAACTGGCCATTTTAAATTTTGGGGATAGCGTTCTGCCATTCCTTTCATGAACACCTATTTCTACATCACCTCAATTTTCTCTTTAATATTTTTAGGTGAAGGCACATGACATTTGCTGTTGGATTGTTTGCTCAATTATTGACACAGCTTCAAAGTCAAACAAAATTGTAACTGCTTTCGTTAGGCTCCTGAATATTTGAGCAGGTTAACTAGTGAGCCCTTGAAATGGAAGTAAATAAAGTGAAATGCCAGAGTCTTCTCAATCACTGTTTTAATTATGTATCTCGGTGTCCCTCAGGATAGTTTTGGGCTGTCCCTGTGTAGTAACAGCAAGCCACTGGTTCCTGTGTTGCAACATCCTGTCATAGGTGGCACATGTGGAATTCCATTAATTTCTGTTGCACAGAGTTTTAAGCTTTAGAAGGGCTTCTTTTACAAATGTGGGTGCCCTTGTATTTGGGGCATAGATATTCAGTATTGAGATGTCATCTTGATGAATTTTTCCTTTAGCAAGTATGTAGTGCCCTTCCCTATCTTTTTTATTAACTTCAGTTAAATGTCTATTTTATTTGATATTAAGATGGCTACTCCAGCTTGCTTCCTGGGCCCATTTGCTTGGGAAACCTTTTCCCAGCCCTTTACTCTGAGGTAGCATCTATCTTCGTTAGTGAGATTCATTTCTTGTATGCAGCAAAATGATGGGTCTTGTTTATGGATCCAATCTGCAAGCCTGTGTCTTTTTACAGGGGAGTTGAGTCCATTGATGTTGATGGATATTAATGACCAAACGTTGTTATTTCCTGTTATTTTGATGTAGGTGGCAGTTGTGTTTTTCTTTTGATTTAGCTGCAGTGGAGTTTTTTTGCTTCCTCTGTTTTCTTGGGTGTAGTTATCTTCTCTGGGTTGAATTTTCCTTCTAAGATCTTCTATAGAGCTAGATTTGTGGGTAGATACTGTTTAAATTTGATTTTGTCATGGAATATCTTGTTTTCTCCACCTATGTTGACAGAGAGTTTTGCTGGATATAGTAATCTGGCCAGACACCTATGTTCCCTTAGGGCTTGTAGGACATCTGCCCAGACCCTTCTGGCTTTTAACATTCTGAGGAGAAGTCAGGTGTAATTCTGATCATTCTGCCATTATATGTTACTTGATCTTTTTCTCTTATGGCTTTTAATATTCTTTCTTTGTTCTATACATTTGGAGTTTCAATTATTATGTGGCGAGAGGAATTTCTTTTCTGGTCTAATCTGTTTGGAGTTCTGTATGCCTCTTGGAATTTTATCCAGATCTCTTTCTTTAGGTTTGGGAAGTTTTCTTCTATGATTTTGTTAATGATGTTTCCTGGACCTTGGAGTTGGGGGTCTTCTATTTCCTCTATGCCTATAATTCTTAGGTTCTGTCTGTTCATTGAGTCTTTGATTTCTTGAATGTCATGGGTGAGAACTTTTTTTAGATTTCTCATTTTCTTTGGTTGATGTACTGATTTCTTCAATTGAATCGTCCACACCTGAGATTCTGTCTTCCATCTCTTGTATCCTATTTTTGATACTCACATCTGTAGTTCCTGTTCTCTTCCCTTGGTTTTCCTCCTCCTGGACTGTTTCTGTTTGTGATCTCTTTATTGCTTCCATTTCCAATTTCAAGTCTTGAAAGCTTTTAGACATTTTATACATTTCCTGCTCCAAATTAGATGGCTTTGTCTGCCATTCATTCAGATCTTTCATAGCCTCCTCTCTTTCCCATTCATATTTGGCTGAGTTGGCTTTGAGGTCTCTAGTGGTATTATCCATTGCTTTCATTTGTAAAATTGAAGATTCTTTGTATTCTTTCAGGGATTTCACTTCTTCTTGTAGGGACTCTATTATTTTCCTAACTATACATTTGTCATCATTTTCATGTGTTTCAGTTGTGGTGGGATGGTTCCAGTTTGCTGTGTTAGCATTGCTCTATTTTGTTGGAGTCATATTTTCCTGATTTTGGTCAGATTGTTTTTTTTTTCACTGACCTTTAGCTATCTGCTTGTCCTTAGCTGAATGTTCCTAGTGTCTTCTGGACATGATGCTAAGGATGGGACTTTGGTGTAGAGGCTGTATAGTCTTGATTTTCTGTAGCTTGACACAGGCTAGGTGGGGTCTTCTGTTAGGGGTTGTATTTCAGTGGGCCCCCTGAAGTTCACCCCTTCTAGTTGTGTACCAACTGGGAGCTAGGGCAGGATTAAGGTTGGATGTGTTATTCAAGCCTGCAGAGTCCCCTGCTGCTAGTTTGTCTGGTCCAAGGGTTAGGTCAGTGGTTGTGTTACCCTCAGGTGGCTCCTTCTAGATGGTCCCCAGATCACCTCTGTGCCTCTCGGCCCTAGGCAGTAAGCCCTTGTAGTCTGAGTCACTCAGGCAGTGCACACAGGGGTGGACCCGTAGATGCTGAGGATCTGGTTTCCCGCAAGCGGAGCCAGCACTGGCTAAGGGGTCAGATAACAACCCCACAACTGGTCCAGGGCTTGGACTCAGAGGAGTTCCCAGCAATCTTCTAACCTGACCACCCGCCTTTCAGCCCACTCTGATCTCACTGTTCCTGTGGCTATGCTGGTCTGGATTTGGGTACTGGAGCTTTCCTGTGGATACTGGCGATTGGGACCACCCACACACCAAGGCCCCGGACTCTGCACTGGTGCTGGGAGTCTTAGTCTGCTCCAGGAAGTGTATCCTGCTGCTTTGTCTAGCTCCAGTGTTCTTCCTATTGATTGTAAATCCAATAGAGGACCCTGTAAGCCCAACACCCCTCTGGACAAGCTCAAATATGCTTGTGTCTCCTAGACCTCAGCTCACATGGAGATACACTGCTGTGGTCCTGCTCATCCCTGCCCAGGACCTGCACTGGTGCTGGAGGCATTGTCTGCTACAGGAAGTGTATCTGGCTGCTTTGTCTAGCTGAAATGTTCTTCCCAGTGATTGAAAATCCAATAGAGGGGCCTGTATGTCCAATACCCCTCTGGGCAAGCCCAAATATGTTTGTGTCTCCCAAACTGCCATTTTACTGGAGATACAGTGTTGTGGTCCTGCTCACCCTCCTGGTGTGGGACCCAGAACTGGTCTTTTTTTTTTTTTTAGAGAATTCCATACAGTAGTAATATCTTTACCATTGTTACTTTCCTCTCCAAGTCCCCTTATATCCCTGTTGATTCCATTTTTTAAAAATTCATAATCTCTTCAGTAATTATTCTCTCTCCTCTCTCTCTCTCTCACATACACACACATGTGCACACACACACACACACACACACACACAAACACTATTGAGTTCACTCAGTGTTGTTCATATGTGCATGTGTTTGTTCTGTTCTGACCACCAGGGATTGGAAAACCTAACAGAGAGCAAGTTCCTGAAGAAAATTGATTCTCTTTCTTCTAGCAGTCATTTATTACCTGAAGCCCTTAATGTAGGTGAAGTCTTGTGAAATTTTCCCCTTTCATATTGACATGTCAACTGTTGCCATTATACAGGTCTTGTTTGACAAACATATTGTTGGGATTCCTTGGATGAAGCTTTCCTCTCATAACATGCATCCAGGTCCACTAGGGAGCAAAATATTTGGTTGAAATCAGTATTAAGGATATAATTTACGGTACACAATTTGTTGAACACATAGAAGTAGATGGAAAGTCTTGGATCAATGAAATCGAATTGAAGACCTAGAAATGAACGCACTCCTACGGTCACTTAATTTTTGACAAAGAATGCAAAACCATACAAGGGAAAAAGGACAGCATTTTCAACAAATGGTGCTGGTCCAACTGGATGTTGACCTGTAAAAGAATGAAATTAGACCCATACTTATCACCTTGCACAAAACTTATTTCCAAGTGGATGAAAGACCTTAACATAAGGCCTGACACACTAAATCTACTAGAAGAGAAAGTGGGGAAAACCCTCGAACTCAGCAGCACAGGTGACAACTTACTGAACAGAACACCAACAGCTCAGGATCTAAGACCAACAATCAATAAATGGGACCTCAAGAAACTGAAAAGCTTCTGTAAGGCAAAAGACACTGTCATTCGAACATAAAGGCAGCCTACAGATTGGAAAAAAAAAATCTTCACCAACCCCACATCTGACAGAAGGCTAATATCCAAAATTTACAGAGAACTCAAAAAATTAAATGCAAAGAAACCAAATAATCCATTCAAAAAAATGGGAAAGAGAGCTAAACAGAGAATTCACAAAGGAAGAATCCCTAATGGCTGAAGACACTTGAAGAATGCTCAGTATCCTTAATCATCAGAGAAATGCAACTCAAGACGACTTTGAGATTCCATCTCATACCTGTCAGAATGGCTAAGGTCAAAAACTCAAATGACGGCACATGCTGGTGAGGGTGTAGAGAAATGGACACACTCCTCCATTGCTGGTGGGAGTCCAGGCTTGTACAACCACTATGGAGGTCAGTCTGGTGATATCTTAGAAAACCTGGAATAGCTCTGCCTCAGTACCCAGCCATACCACTGCTGGGTATGCATCCAAGTGATTCCTCACTGAATCACAAGGAAGTTTCCTCATCTATGTTCAAAGCAGCCTTATTTGTAATAGCTAGAAAGTGGAAACAATCTAGATGTCCCTCAATCAAAGAATGGATTAAAATACTTTGGTACATCTACACAATGGAATACTACTCAGCCATCAGAAACAACAAAATCATGCAATTTGCAGCCAAATGGATGGAACTAGAGAAGCTCATTCTGAGTGAGCTGACCCAGACCCAGAAGGATGCACATGGCATCTATTCACTTATAGTTGGATTTTAGCCATATAGCACAGGATAACTATACTACAATGAATGCACCAAAGGGAACATAAACATAGACTTATTTTCCTGTCAATGAGACACTTTGCCCTAGTGGTGCTGCCTTGTAGGCCCCCAGTGTATGAGGAGGCTCTTGGCCTTCATATAACTGCTCAAATGGAGCAGGGGACTGTTATGTAGGGACACTGCACTCTAAAGGAGTGTGATGGAAGGGATAGGGGGTAAAGGGTGGGAGGCCTGGACTGGGACAGACAGAAAGAGGACACTGCAATGGATATGGAACCTGAAGTAATAAATAAATATTTTTTTTAGAAAGGAGGTTAAGTCATGATATAGTAAGGAGTAAGCCATGGTGGTGGAAATCTCCACACCTAAGATAGCTGTGGGCTCTGTCTATCGTTGCATGTGTTGAGTACCACTGTATCTTTCTCTCCCAGACTGATATGATATTGAAGACAGAATATCAGGAATTATGCATCTCTAAACTCTAAAGAAGTCTGGATCCGATAACCATCAGTTGGCCAAATAACCAAAAGCTAGAAGGTTGGCCAGATAGCATAACAGCTGTTGCCAATAGGCCCCTATGTGTTGTACTTCTTTCTAAAATGCAATACCTCTTATATAGAAGTTGCACAGATATTAGCTATGAATAGTGTGTAACATTATATCATTTTAATTTTGTGTTTTATAAAATTCGAGGCAAAAACTGTAGCCTGAATTCCCCTTGGAATTGACTATTTATTCTTAAAATGTCACTGGTTTCAGATTATCATGGAACTATACATTTGTGGTAATACAGTTCCATCTCTCCTTTTATATTCTACAATTCTTTTCTAATGAAAAAGACTGGCTAATAAATGCATATTAAATATATAAACTGTGATATGATAAATGTATATTATCAAAATAGTTGTCATGTTCCACCAGCTGTGTTTGCTTTTCATCAAATGCAATGACTGAGGCTTACACATAGTTAAAATCATTTTAATAAGATAATAAAACTCACAAAAAGATCTTTAATAATCAATCATTGGTAAAAACTCTTATCCTTAAAGCATAAATATTTAAATCAATACATCAAACTTAATTGTTCCCTTTAAGGTGAAAGTTGGTCTATTCTGCCTCAGAAAGGAGTCCTTGTTCCCATGTAGTGTCATTTTGGTCTGGTTCAAATTAAGTTGACACTTGTTTATTTAAGGCATTGTTGTAAACTTTATGAGATGATTGAAGTGAATTAATGCAAGATCTACCAATAGTAAGAGAAATGCCTCTCAAGTGACAGTTTGCCAGTGGGAAAATCATCTCTTGTTTACCAACATTGCCTTTGAATACTCAGCTCAAATTTGACTTGCATGTAAGAGGAACCATTTTTCTAGTCGCTAATGGACTCAGAACCAGTACAACAAAACAGATTGTGAATTGCTGCATGTTGAGTAAGCAGGAAAGCAAGTATATATCCATGCTACATTATGTAACTAATGTTACATTTCAGCTGGCCCTGTGCCTCCTTCTTGCTGTCAGAATCATTGCATGCTAAATGTGCACAGAAATAATATTTAACAAAAATAGTTCAAACCCCAGGTAACTACTTGGAGTAGCAATTAGCCAGGGCACAGTAGTGAAGCTAAGTTAATAACACACAGATGCCACAAGGCCAAAGCTTGAAACTAACTACATTCTATTATGACCTTCAGCTGTTGGTTAGCTTAGTGGCATGTGCTTTGTATCAGAGCATTCTAGAGAGTGAGACAAGAGGACTGGAAATTCAAGGGCAACCTAGTTACATAGCAAAACATTATATAGCAAGCAGTGAAAGGGAAAAACAGAGGCTGATAAAGGTTAGGGACACTCCTGTCTTCTCTAGGAATAAACAGAGACCTTCCTAGATGGATGACAGAGCTGATCTGCTGTTTGCAGTCATAGAGGTGGAAGGTGTCTTGACACCAAACATTGAGAGAACAAAAGAGGCAACTCTGTAGACATCTGCAGGCTAATGAGTCATTGTTTTCATCAAAATGGCCATGAAGTCCCTGAATAATATCCTAGCCATCTGTTATCAAAACCCACTCAGTGAAGATGCTGTCTACTGAAAGCTAGAGGGAGAATAATCATGTGTTGCCTAGATACATGGCCTCCTAAAACGGATTTTTAGGTCAATTAAAGCATATGAAGCTATAATGTGTATTGAGGTTTTATTTCGGTTACAGAGGCATGGGCAGTATTTAATTTGGTTTGAAAGTGACTTCCTATGAGAATTAGTATCTGGAAGCGAGTTGCTTTGAAATGAAGGTTTTTTTTTTTTTTTTTAAAGGAATATTTTAAACACTAAAACTTCACTCTCTGTTTTGGTGTTAAAATCTAAAAATTCTGGAATAATTTCCCTTTCAAAATACTAAATGATGGTTATTATTGTAACTTTAATATTAAAATTCTTATAGTTTTTGATAAAACTAGCTTCAAGAAAATTTCAAAATTTCAATGTTTAGTTTCCAAAAACCACCTAATAAAAAAGATATTTATGAGCAGTTATCAGAAAACTCAGTCCTTTAAATAGCTGAAAAGGCTATAGTGAGCTCAATCTCCTTGTCTCTGTATTCTTCATCACCTAACATCCTTGTGTCCCTATTTTTCCTACACATAAACCCTCTTCTCCACACTCACAACAATGAACACATTAATTTGATTACTAGAATAAAAACATTCATCACATAACACTCAAGAGTAGGAAACTTTTGGGTGGAGACAGTAACACATCCCTGGATTTCTAGCTACAGGGAATCTAAGCGAGGAAATGCAAAGGTCAAGACTAGTCCACCCTAGGTGTGGGGGTTGTGACTGGGTTAACCCGAGGATGATATGGGTGTGGGAGAACCAGCCCTGCCCTTTGTCTTCTCCATTGTGTTGTTGTTGAGGGAGAAATCCCCTCCCCTCACTTTTGTACTCACCACTTTTTTTTGTTGTTGTTGTTGTGGTTTTTTTTTTGTTGTTTTTTGGGTTTTTTTTTTTTTGGTTTTTCGAGACAGGGTTTCTCTGTTTAACAGCTCTGGTTGTCCTGGACTCGCTTTGTAGACCAGGCTGGCCTCGAACTTGCAAAGATCCGCCTGCCTCTGCCTCCCGAGTACTGGGATTAAAGGCGTGCGCCACCACCGCCCGGCTTGTACTCACCACTTTTATACTCCTGTGGCAGACAGGAGATCTGGCCCTGCTGGAATCACAAGAGCTGTTCCTGCCCCTCACATGCTGCATCACTCAGGAGAGCAGGCCCTGCACCTTACCTGGACACCACAGTTGAGCTAGCCCTGGGTGTGGGGTTTCAGGCCCAGAATCAGGGTTTTGAGTTGGCCCACCCCAACATCTACCCTAAAAATGAAGTAGTAAGTTCTACAATCTCAAAACTACAGGATCTCTATGATACAGAGCAACAACAGGATATCTGAGTGGAGTTACAATGAGGTTCCAGTATTGATAAAGTAGCAGAAGCCAGATACCTTGTACCAGAAAAAGGAGTCATCATAATGAACATTTGCAAGCAAAAAATATGGATAAAAGGGAGTATTGTAGGACACACTGTGACACACTACAGATTCCACAGTGAGATTTTTTTTTTCCTCTGTTAGAGAGGTTGCAAGGGAGGAGGGTGGGTCTGAGAGGAGGGCGGACATGAGTGGGATCAGGGTACACAATGTTAAATTCATAAAAAATAAAAATAAAACAAGAAGGGAAAGGGAAAAAAAGAGACTAGTCTGGGTTACAGGAAATGTTACAGTGTCTTTGTTTAAAAATAAATAAATAGATAGACAGACAGACAGACAGACAGTCAGATAGATAGTTTCTTTTCTGGTCCAGTCTCTTTGGTGTTCTGTATACTTCCTATATTTTCATAAATGAATCCTTCTTATATTTTGTTAAAATATTTTTGCACCTTTCACCTAGGTAACCTGCTCCTCTATGCAATTATTCATTAATTTGGTCTTTCTGTAGTTCCCCAGAATTCGTGGATGTTTTATATTTAATATTTTTTGTTTGTTGGTGGTATCCATTTCTTCTAACCTGTGTTCAATGACTATGATTCTCTTTAATGTCTTATACTCTGTTATTCAGGTTTACCTGTTCAGTTTGATTTGACTACCTGAACATTTCATTTCTGTTTTTATTTCAGTTTGAGTTTTCTTTGGCAATTCTATTTATAATTTAATGTCTGGAACTGTTTTCATCATTCCACTACACTTCATGTTTGTTTGTTCACAGAGTCCATTAAAGGATTTATTCATACTTTTGAAAATGACCTTGAACACATTCATACAATTTATTTTAAAGTACTTCTTTTGTGTATCAGCTATACTGTATTCCTTTGGGCCTATTATAGTAGGGTTGCTGGGTTCTGGTGGAGACATACTGTCTCGGTTGTTAACAATTGTGTTTTTGTACTGGTGTCTAACCATGTGGGTTGGGATGACTCTAATTCTTTTATTTTTCTCTGTTGTTTATTTTGTTCTGTTATCTTTTTTTTATTCCTAAGGAGAGATAGAAAGAAAAAAAGGGGTTGGATGTCTGGGGAGGTGGGGACATTTAGGGAGGAGATGTGGAAGAAGAAACTGTTACCAGAAAATATTGTATTAAAATAAATCTATTTTCAATAAAAAGAAAAAAGAATACAGAGATATTTTAGAAACAAAAATTGTTTTCATTTCTGCCATTTCTCTTCAAAATTAATTTTTCTCATTTCTAAGATGAAAAGGATGTTACTCTGTAGTAAAATATGTACTAAACAATGAAAGCCATATATAAGTAACATGCTGGTATTGAATATTGTTTCTAGGCACTCACTTTTATCAAAATTGAACTTTTACTTATTAATGCAAATACATATGCATTTGTTAATGTGATTTTGAATAATAGTTTGAATATGGGAACATATTAAGCACTTTTACATTTGACTTATGTCTTCTTTTGCATAAAGTTGGACCCAGAGCTATCATTCCTTTTTATAAAATAATGAATATATGTCTGCTCTAAGTAACTTTAATTAACCATTGGCTTAACAGACAACTCTTTAAAGCAATTAGATAGTAAATGAAATGAATGATTAATAATAATAAAAAAAACTACTGGAGCCTGAAAGAACAGCCACTGATGGATGGCATGTACATCTTAAGAAGTGTCTTAAAGGCTCCTATGTACTAGGCAATGTGCAGGATCTTTGACAATTTCATGTTGCCCATATTTAAGTACATGACACTGAGAGATAAAAATCCTTCACCACACCAGTCTGTCAGAAAATATTAAAGGGGTGTTCTCACCCTGTCTTATGCGATTCATCCCTCAGACCTGGGTCACTGTTGAGGATAAGCGTTAATGGTCATGCATTCACTAGAAACTGCATGTTTGCAGGGCTAATCAACAGTAGGATTTCCTGGTCATCAGAAACTGTGCTCCTCACCTCTACCGAAATACTCTCAGGGAATGCACAGCCATCTATCCAGGCTGTTGGAGAGACGTGTTTTGTATTGGGGTCAACTGTACATCCCCGGGGGTCCTCAGGCAGTATAATGTTTTCTGATCCTAAATCCTGTCAAGAGCATGCAGTGATTAAAGACAGGCTATACTTGTGAAAAATATAACTAGAATTAAAAAAAAAGGAGCTTTACTCTAAAGGAAATGTCATATTTGAAGATTCCTCAGAGGGGAAGTTTTCTACAGCTCATCTCTTGATATAAGACAAAAGGAAAATAATGTTATTAGAGGCATTAAAAGTGTTCAAGGCACTGGTGCAGGAACTAAAGATAGACCACAAGAGAAACATGGTATTGTAGACATGTGTCCCAATTGGGAACACAGGTCTCTTGCTCCATCCTTCCAAGGGAGAAGATGCTGGGTAAAAGAATATAATTTGAAGCAGGCAAGAACACATGACTAAGAAAAGATAATGTGTTGATATTAAAAGGCTACAATAAAATTCAGATCAATATTATATATAGTTTTAATATGAAATGTTCATACAAAAAAAGGAAATCATATAACAAAATGCTTATGTGAACAAAAGCTTCAGTGTGATGTGTCTGAATTTACTACACAATAATAACAATTCCTATTATCTAGTGTCATTGTGATTTTAGGTAGCTCAAAAATGAAGTGACAACAGTCACGGTCAATGGTAATGATAGTAACTCAATATTTATTAGTAAGTTACTTTAGTTGCAGCAAATGTCACGTAAGTGCTTGGAAGACATTAGTCAATCTCCCAGAAGCTCAGGGAGCTATCTGCTGTTATTATACCCACATACAGATTAGGTCTTGAGGAACAGCTAAGTGGAATTCACTAAAGTTTAAATTCACTAAAGTGAAGTTGAAATACTGTATTTTTTATTCAATATGATCTTGGTACTATTTCAGTATATCTTCTTGGCTGCTTAATGACAAAATAACATTTGATTCATGCTTTCTTTAATTATGTACTGCCTGTTGTTCTTAAGTTTGCTTTAGGAAAAGAAACTTGACATTGTCAGTCTGGTTTCTGGAGCCAGCTGAGGAGAACCTCCACTGAAAGTTATACCAGAGGTTAAGCTTAAAAACGGTAGCAGAGCATATCCATTTTTATTCCATGAAGGTGTAGAAATGTATATGTGGAATAAATTTAAATATATTGAAATTATAGCTGCATTTAAAGTACTTTCTTGGTGTAATAAGGATTTTCAAAACACACTTGAATTTGGAACCGTTTCCAAACATCTATCTGAAGTTATAATTTTTCACTGAGTGTGTGCATCTTCTGTGACTGTTGTTACACTCTTAGGTCTGGAAACAAACCAAGGATAGGGGATGGAATCACATGAATAGAACAATCATTTCCAAAGTTTGCAGGAAGGCACAATACTTGTCACAGCATAAATTTCAACCCCGTTCTGAATAGCATTGCAATAGCTTCACATAATTTCAAAACCTTAGTAAGATGTGGAAGTTTTGTAATCTCAGAGACATAAGAGGAACTATCTATTACCTTTTAATTTTTCATAAATGTTACTAAGTCTTCCTGACTTCTTATACCACTTCTAATCCCCATCAAGATGAATTTTCCCATAGTGTGCCATCCTTTCATTGTGACTTGTAAGTTAACAAGCAGAATTTGAAAGTCCATCTTCATATTACAAGTTAGCATAGCCTTTGTAAATTACCTGTTACATCTTTTTAAGAAATGTGTATGGATTCCTACCATCACAGAACTGTAGGCAAGCTTCTCTAACAGTGACAGAAATATATACTGTCTAGGTGACACCCCTTCATAGAGCTGCCTGGGCCTTTTGCGCCCTGAATCTCTGATATATATTCCATCCTACTTGGCTAAAGTTCACATTCTTCTGTGAAGTCTTGAGCTTTCAACCTGACTCACTTTGGAGACATGGATTTTAGGAATTAGTGGGCTAAATGTTGCCCTAAAATGAGGCTTTATCTCATTGACTTCATGTCCTTATAAGAATAATGGAGTTAGATCTGGATTCTGCCCTTCTGTTCATCTCCTGCCCTTTCATTCCCCTCCCTTTTCACTTTGCTGCCCTCTCCTGCCTTCTCTTCCCTTACCCTCCTCTATTCCACCTTATTATATGCCTCCTTCTTTGCATATGGGGAGAAGGTCTTCTGAGGTCACAGAAAGAAGGCAATGCACCTTACTTTGGTATGATATGCACCTTACTTTGGTATGATATGC
>CAJQZJ010032395.1:1529504-1560108 GCA_907164525.1 Lophiomys imhausi | reverse complement strand
ATGCACCTTACTTTGGTATGATATGCACCTTACTTTGGTATGATATGTACCTTACTTGGTATAATAGCCCTAGATGGCAGACACCTCCTCTTTTTTGACCTACAAAACATCAATTTTTCTGTCCTTATGGAAGACTTTGAAACTACCAGCTTGCTCCTTTCATTATTTACAAACTGTTTTCCATCTTCTTTCTAGTTCTTTTTCATTTCTTTAGTATTTTTGGATAAAAGATGCTACAATTTTAGGATATTTATAACAAAAAGAACAGGAGAAAAATAGTTATTCTTTTTTTCCAGTTATACAAAAACTGTCTCAATACACAATGAAAAATGTGTTTCTCTTTCTCCTTTTCACCACCTTACATAAAAGAGGAAAATAACTATTCCTCCTCTTCCCACTCTTTCCCTTCCTCTTTCTTTTATATGTTACTGGTTTTCTCGTTTTTAGAAGATTTTTTTTTCTAATAGCTCAAGAAGTTGTTAATGAGGTATACATGTCAAGAACGAGCCTTCATGGGCAAACTTAAAGGAAAGTCCATTTCATAGGCTGGTGTTCTTTTCTGGAGAACATATTACCTGGGCAATGTGCTCACATGAAATGTTCAAAGAGACACCATCTTTCTTCCCTGAGCTCTGGGTTCATGTCATCCTTCCTAATAACTATTGGTTAAATCATACCTAGACACCTTCTGTTGCAAAATTAACAGTCTTCCTGAATAACTCAGTTTACATGAGCTGTTATGTAATACAGATTTTCAGAAAGAGGCATTAGTGAATCGAATGATACACATAGTTTTAATTCTCACAGACATGATCAAAGCTTACAGAAAATTGTTACCAGTTTTTAGAGAAACAGAATGTTTTCTTCTTTGTCTTGCTGGTTTTGGAAAAGATAAATTTTATATATGCTAGAATCATAGCTTCCTGGTACTTTATTATTGTTGTTATTATTATTTTATTTTGTTTATAGTTATATATGTTAAGACAGTTTTATGGACATGGCTGCTACTGTTTCTTCCTGTGTATTTGTTTCTCTCTCTCTTCTGTCACCTCTCTGTCTATCTGTCTGTTGGTCTTTCTCTCTTTCTATATCTTTTATGTTGTTTACATTCTCTGCCAACATACAACACACTTCTCACCTCAAAAAAAATAAGCAATAATTTATTTTGGAGCCAAATATGAGTGACCAATAAATCTGTGTTAGTTACCTTTCTGTTTCTGTGATAAAATGCCATGATCAAAAGCAACTTGGAAGAGAAAACTGTTTGTTTTGGCTTAAAGTACTGGAATGATAGGGACTATCATGACTGGAAAGTCTGGCAGCTGGGTCAGGAAACTGGATGATCACATTTTCATAATAAAGCAGGAAGTTGAGAAAGAAAGTGAAGAGTAGAAGTAGGGCAAGTTTACAAAATACCCTAGTTGTACTTCCACTTATGAACTTCCTCCAGTGAGTATTCATCTCCTAGAGATTCCATAACCTCCCCTCCAGTGCCACTAATTGGGAACCAAGTGTTCAAATACATTGACATAGAAGGGGAACAAAGATTGAAGTACTTTGTAACATCATGGTCTACTTGGTGAAGTGGTTACATGAAGTTTTATTAGTTATAGAATAAATAAAATAATAAAGCATTTACCAAATACATTGCTGGGTGCTAAGGGTAGGAAAATTATAGTACAGCAGGGAGCCCACTGCTGTAAGTTTGGACTCATGACAGTTGTGATTGCATGCACAGTGAATGCATGAAGTCATCAGTGCTCCATTATGGAGTGAGAACGTGTTCAATAGCCCCCACCCCTAAATGAGGGGCTTTGGAAAGCAGATGCCATCTGCAGCAAAGAAGGAAGATTTCCCTAAGGGTGTGGTTCCTGGTAGTTAAGTCACACTCAAGTGGAAGGCTGCACATCCAATAATACATGAGCAGTACAACTTTGAACCAGTGGATTATTGTAAGCACATAAAAAAAAAAAAAAAAAAGAGGATTTGAAGTTGGGAGCTCAGAAAGAGGTCAAATCTGTGAGAGGTTAGAGATGAGTCTGGGAATAAATTTGATCAAAGTACATTATGTGAAATTCTCATAGTATTAATAAAATATTGTACAAAAAAGGAAAACTAGATTATTACTAGTGGACGATTATACTTTTTTAATGAGATGATTGCTGCCTAGGTCATAGCCTTCTTTTAGTAGTAAGAGCTGTGCATGTTTGGGACAGCTCAGAATCTGACTTTCACACACTATGTTGTCCACAGCAACAGGCAGTATAGATTGTCTTGAAGAATATTGCATCCACATAGACATTGTCAAAAGAATGTCATCATATTTTTAAAGACATGTGGTCCAATGATAATAGTTATCACAACTCTAAAATTTTCTAGAACGTAATAGATACTTCATGTCTAGCTTTCATCCAAATATAGTCAGAGTTTCTAAAGCCAAAGACTGTAAAACACAAAGAGGTTTATGTATGATAGAGAGTTTAGAACTTAAAGAAAGATAATCTAAAAAAATAGTTGATTATTATGCTGGGAACCCCAATGTTAGAAATAAAGAGCATGTAAATCAGATGAGAAATGTGCAAATAGAAATAAAAAGGAGAGAATCAAGTAGAATTCTCTCTTGTAAAATCATGTAGAAGAAAAGTTGAGGATGCCTTTGGTGGAGTCCCAAGCAGACTTGATGTGGCTTAGGGAAATAATATTGAGCTTCTAACTAAAAAAAAAAAAAAAAAAAAACACACACAAAAACAACAAAAATGACTTCAAAAAAATTGAACAGAATAACCAAGAATTTTTAATCATTTCAAGAGCTATAACATGCAAAGAATAGTAGAAAATAATAGAAAAAATAGGATGAAAACATTTAAAGGAACAATATAAAATAAAGCTATGCAAAATCTTGAAGAAATCAAACGCAATAATTACCAAGTAAACTCCAACATATCCATATTATTTTCAATTTGTAAAACAATAATGCACTAAAAGAAAATTCTGAGGTAAACAGAATAAAAAACACATGAAACGATAATAAATAACAGTAAAAGCTGACTTCAAAATGGCAGAACAAATAACATCCTCAAACAAATTCTTATATAAACTGTCTTTGTAAAACAAAAATCAATATTAGTAATGAAAATCATGATATCAACTGAAGATTTCATATATAACATGAATAGAAATAATACTTGCAAATATACATACATTTAAAATTGGAATGGAATGGAGAATCTTTTTAAATAATCAAACTGACTCTTCTAGAAGAAAGTGTCAATAATCCAATGCTATTTTAAAAACACTGAGGCCCTAATGATTTTAATGTTAAATATGTTTAACATATAAAGAAATGGTAAGTAGCCAAATACTTTCAAACATCACCATCATCTTTGTAAAACAGACATTTTCAATTATATAAATTACTACTTTATTTCCAATGCTAAAATTTAAAATAAAATATTTTCTAGCTGAGCATCCTGATTTTTATAAACATTATCACTAGCAATGATGATTTATGTTGGAATTTCAAATGTGGCTTAAAATGTGAAACTCAATTGTACACATAGAATTATTAAAATGAGAAATCATCTACAGTCCATCCTAATAGATTCATGGATTCAGTTGCTATAAGATCACAATGTAGGAAAAGGACTTAACAAAATAGTGAAATAGAGAGCCTCCTTAGTCTGGAAAAAGATACCTAAAATACCTAAAGTCAATATATATATATATATATATATACATATATATATATATATATGGAGAGGGAGACACAATGGTTCTTTCTCAACATTTCACTTTATTTAATAGATGATAAATGTTGAAACAAAGCAAATAAAATGGCAACTCAAAACTAGATCTGACTGGTACTCTGTTCTAAACTTCAGGACTAAGTACCTTCACTCTAGATTGCTTCATAACAAGCAACAATATCAGTGTTAAAATTAGAACAGAACATAGTGATAAACTGAAGAGTCAATTATCTTACAAAATAGGTAATTCTAAATATCCATGCACCTAACAATGGAATATAGAAATCCATGAGATAAAACTAAGAAAACTGAAAAGAGAAATAATCAAATTTATTATTAAAATTGAAATCTTCACCAGTCTTGTCTAATAATTGATGACCCAGAATAAGAAAAAAAATCAATAAGTCATACATGTGTTGGCTTTCATTAACAATCTACTTTGTCTAATTGACATTTACCATATTTGCCATTCAACAATAGTAGAAATCAGATTTTTCTCAAAAGACCATTTCCTGGGATGCTAAATACATTTTAAGATATTTAAGGGAATAGGAAGTTTAACAAACATATTCTCATATCATAGTAAAATAATTAGGAAAAAGGTAACTGTTTGCTGAGTCAAAAGAACACAATTTCTCAGAATTTTTTAGTGAATTAAAGATATAATCAAAATCATGAATTATGAATATAAACAATAATTATAAAAGGAATTTTCTAATACTAGGACAATAATGGCAAAAACGTTGTGAGAGTGACCAGACAATATCTGATTTGACTGAATGCCCAATCCATAAAATGAACCCATACCTGACACTGCTTGGGTGACCAAGAACCTAAAATTACATAGCCCAGGGACCTAGAGAAAAGCAAGTACTAATATTTTTACCAAAAAAATAAAATAAAATGACTCCTAATAATGTGCTGGTAGACTTATCAGTGTCTTGCTCAGCCATCATCAGAGAAGGCCCTCCCGTAGCAGATGATAACAAATACAGAGACTCTAAATCAGAGATTATACGGATAATGAGACCCACTGGAACACTCAGACATATCTTGATGTGTCCATCAAATTCCTCACCTCAGGGCTCAGAGAACCCTGCAGAAGACAAGGCATAAAGGTTGTAAGAGCCAGATAAGATGAAAGACACCAAGAAAATAAGGCCATCTAAATCATCATGATTAATTCACGTATGAACACACAGTGATTGAGGCAGTATGCACAGGGCCTCCACAGGTCTGTACCAGGACCTCTGTGTATATATTATGGCTTCCAGTTTAGTGGTTTTTAGGGACTCCTGAGCATGTGAATGAGTGGATCTTTGTTTTTATGCCTTTTCATGGGCTTTTTCCCTTCTGTTTGGTTGTTTTATTCAATTCCAGTATGTTTGTTCTTGTTTCATCTTATGTTGCATCACATTGTATTGTATTGTATTGTACTGCATTGTTTTATTGCCCCCTTAAAATCTTTTCATAAAATGAAAGACAGAAAGAAAATGGACCCCGAAGGGACATGATGTAGGGAGTAAATGGAAGGAGTAAAGGAATTAATTGTTCTGTATTTATTAACTAATGCTGGAAATTAATATTGGGGCAGTTATTCCTTAACCCTCTATTTTCTCAATAAACCTAGACTTATTAGGTTTAAGATAAGCCTAAAATATTATAGCTGGGCAGATATCCAACCCTCTAAGCTGTCTTTCTATTTCCACCAAAATCTGTAAAATATTTGCATCCATTCAATTTGGTCTGGTCTTCAGAGCAGGCTGCTCTCAGCCACATGCTTTTAGTTCATGCTAACCCACAGTGTCTCCTCTCTTCCTTATCCTTCCTTTTCATGCTCCTTATGTCTCTCCAAAAGTCTGGGAATCTTTGCTGCCTCTCTTCTGCCCAGCTGTCAGCAACTTTATTAGCAAATTAGATATAAGTTGTGGTGCAAAGTTACACACCATCACTTGGTGCACTTGAGAATCTGCTCATAAGACAGTAAAGATCTTGTGAGGACAAGCGATTAACATTTGAATACATTGTAAGTTTCAGATCAACCCCAACAAAGAAAGGAAAATGTAATCGGAATATATAAGAAGAAAAATCTATTTTCAATATAGGGGGAGGATTAGTCCACTAAGAAAGCAGCCCATGCTCAACTCAGGGCTATAGGCAAGACCAATAATTATAGAGTCTTAACATCACTGAACATTTGACAAATGGAAGAAAAAACATATCAGAAGCCAGCATCCACCTACTGACCTGCAAAATTAAACCAAATGAATATAATAACAAGATTGAGGGGTGGGGAGACACTGAGATTGTCACTCACAGCCCATATGACCATAGACACAATAAAGGCCTGTGGGTACAGGTGGTGCATGAAGGAAGCCTATGCTGTAGCAGTTTCCTTGGCTACAAGAGCTGATTGTTAATGCTTTGTGCTGGAACACTAGCCTTGGACCACACCATCAAGGTATAACAAGGCAGGTACATTTAGAGACTTGAGTTTGAAAGTCAGAAACTGGGTGAAACTGCCTCAGAGGTAATGGGACTTCATCAGATGACAAATAATTGTTGATGCTTTGTTGCCTCAAAAGGACTCAGAGTACAAGGGAAGTGTCTCAGAATGACATCTAATGCAGGTGGATAAGAAGGTGAAAAGAAAGCAGTGTCCAAAACTTGGAAGCTGGTAAGTCGACAGCCTAGCTCTGCCAAGACAGGGTAGGCAAGTCCTTCACAATTCCTACTCTACAATCAATGTCTGTCAGAGAAACGGGGCCAAACGACTGAAGATCGATGCTGTAATGTATGGAGAGAAAATGAGAACTGTCCAGGTAGCCACTGGTATGTCATTTCTTAGTTTTGGAAGCTGCAGGCCCTGCACTTCCAATATAATCAGATATGTTTATCCCTCTCAGGTTTCTGAGGTGGTTGAAGAATAGATAGCTAGAGTCTCATAGTTAAATTTTGAGTTGTTTAGGAATCAAGAGGGTGTTCTGGATCTAAGAAGATGTTTTTAAAATTGTGATGAAAATTAGGATGAAAGTTGAGTTGGATATAGAACTTTAAACTCATGGAGATGGGTAGATAATAGAATGTTAAAGTCAGCTGCCAAATACGTATAGACTGGATGCTGGGGTTGTATGCTAAGTCATATAACTCTCATAATTGTGGCCTAATTACCTCTGTTGTTTTGTATTGTATTTATTATTTTAAGAGAAAGAGCCATTTGTTGGACTGAAAGGGGGAGTTGTTGGGGGGAAAAGATATACCTTAAACTTAAAAAAAAAGGAAGGGGATGGGTGGTTGAGGTGGAAGAGGGTGGGAGGATTGGACTGGAGGGGGGAGTAGGGAGGGGATTGCAATTGAGATCTAACTTGAAGAAATAAAAAATAAAGAAAAAAAGAAGAGGAAAAAATTAAAAAAAAAAGCAGTGTCCAGAATCAAGTGGCTTGATCATCCCCATTCTTGGCTATAAATGGTCTTGTCTAGCAATATGGAATTCCTTTGTAGAATTTTCAAGTATCAAAAACACATGATAGGCCTTTTCCATAGGAGGCTGACCAGAAGCCAATGTTTGTCCTAATATTTTTCTGCCCAGGCTATCACCTTGTCGGGGTTTTACTTCAGCCCACATGGTGAAAAGTAGGCAAGATAAGACCACTCAAGAACTTTTTATTGGGCCTCATGCTAGAACACTATGCAAGACAACATAAGAACATGTCACCAACTACTCTCCCAGTGCTCCTGAATCACCTCCTATGTAGCCTGAATTATGGTAGAACCATTGGCTGTTCTCAGCTTTTCCTCTAGCTACAATCACACTCATTAAGGCTTGTCTGTTGGTCCAATGATGGCTATACTACCTGTCAAAGCTCCTCCTTTGGCCAGGATAGGAATTGTTCAGGAATCTAAAAAAATCTAGGTGTTAGGTATTAACAACCCTGAGTGGGCTGTGCCTGGGGTAACCAGGGCAAATAGCTACAGTCTTGCAGAACTTTTTCAAGGCATCTTGTAGCGTTCCAAACTGCTGTTGCTAACATTAGGGTGCTTCAGAAGCTGTTTGTCTTCTAATCCCTTTGTTCAATGCTGCTCTAGCAGCACAGGATGGCCTGCGACCTGTTAAGGTGGGTAAATTATCTCTTTCTGTTTTCTTGTTTAGTTATGGAAAATTGAATGTTAGAAAGAGAAATTTATGGAGTTTATCATCATCATCCTGGTGGAGAGTTGGGACAGATGATCTGTCTCAAAGACAATCATCTCTTCTACATGCTCCAACTCAGGAAATGCTTTGCACAGTGGTTCCAAGTAGCATTCTAAATCGTCCTTTGTCACTCAGCTAGAAATGAAATTCAATACACCTTTGTTAAAGTGTATTAGCCCTAGGACACATATTCATAAGTTTTCTTCATGATGTAAGTTACATATTTGTGTTTTGTGTTCAAAATTCTTCCATTGAAATTATTATTACCAAGGAAATATATCATGCAAAACACCCACAGTAGTGGTTTATATTTTTATTATGTAATAAAATATGTTAAAAATGTAATTATACGGACTCCAAGTATATAAAATGGTGAATGTAACAGACTCATTTAAGCTGGTATGGTTTCAAAGACAGAATCTCCTTATTTTACCTTCAAACCAGTAAAATGTTGTAACATTTCCCCAAGGTGTCACAATGGAAACCCTGAATTACTTAGGACACAATTTTCAAACCCATGTTTTCCGATGTTTTCCAGATCTTTCTCCATCTGCTATGAGTCAGACCCTGAACTGCTCTTAGGTAATGTGAAGCATGCTGGTACAACCAATGGTTGATATCACAGGTCTGGAAGGTGAGGACACCTATGAAGGTCTTGCTCCTCCCTCCAGTATTGTTAAAAGCAGGTAATTGCATGCATTGCTATTCAGAATGAGTCTGTGTATCTTAATACAATGTCAAAGCACTTTTATTCTTCTTTTCTTTCTTACCAACCTTTATTCTTCTTAACTTTCTTAGCATTTTCTTTAACCTTAGTCTAAAAATTAGAATAAATATAAAATTAAAACTAATAAATATGATCACAAACATTTTACAACTCTTTGGAAAAGCTTGTCTCAATTGTTTTTGATACTACTAATTTTCTTGTATACAAAATGATATTTTTTTCTTGTTAATCAAACTGTGGAGGTGAACCCACAGAAAGCATTGTTTAATTTTTTTCTTAAAGACCTCTCTCTCTCTCTCTCTCTCTCTCTCTCTCTCTCTGTGTGTGTGTGTGTGTGTGTGTGTGTGTGTGTGTGTTTACACTTGGAGGCCGAAAGAAAAGATCTGACCTCTTGTAGCTGGAGTTCCTGGCACCAGTGTTAGATGACTCACTATTACCTGAGACCCCAGCTCTAGCGAATATGAGCCTTCAGTCCTCTGAAGATTCACTGCACAGGCACATACATAATTTAAAGTAATAAAAATAAATCTTTTATAAAATTAAGAATATATTACTGAAACATTTTACAGTATTCCATTAAGATTTTTGACTAGGTACATTAGAGGAGTAAATATTTTTTTAAAAAAAGTCTGAAAAGATATTTTGTTAGTCCCTCAAAATAATATTTTTGTATTATTTTGGTAGATGCATTTCCCAAAATTATTCTACTCTTCTTAGTATAATACAATTGTCTCTCTCTTCACCCTACCTTTTCCCATTCTTTATCTTATATATCCCTTTCTTTTCATTCCTTCTTCCTTTCTTTCATCAAGAGACAAATGCCCACACATAAACTTCCTATATGTATGGATAATATACATAATTTGTACCAATTTAGCATATATACATATTCATACAAACTTTATCCTCAGCACAGCACAGTTATATTTGTCCTAGGAAATAAGTTAAAAATAGTAAAGTATTTCCCAACACTTTTCACCTGTATTCACACCTTTATATTTTTATGGATAGTATAACTTCTTTCTGCTCACTGTTCATATTTATGTTTCTTTCAAATATTTTTGTGAACATTAAGCAATGCTACAGATACGATTTCTGTGAGGAAAATATTTTCTTGGAGTAGTTCTGACTCTTTCAATTCTTTTGCTTAAATGAATTGAAATTTAACACATTTTAATAGCTGTTTCTCAACTTGGGCTTCATTAACCATAGATTGAGTGGTTGAAACAATTGAGGTAGTTCCTCACAGTTCTAGAAGCCTGAAGTTGAGAATGAGGTTAACTCTCTGACTTCTGCTGAGTTTACTTCTTCCTGGCTCCCAGTCACCACTTTCTGAGTTTGTCCACAGGGAGTCTGTCCTTGATGTTTATATGTACAAACAGAGAAGCATTTTTTTCTACATTTTACAAGGACAATGAGTCTATTAGTCTATTATCTACTCATGTAATTTTAATTAAACTCATTTGCTTCCTAAAGTCCTGACTTTCAGTGGTAGTCAACTTGGGGTTTAGAGACTCGGCATGAATTCAGTCCACAGTTTTGATAATGCTAAAACCAAATATTTAGGACATACCTCTCTTTGTATAGCAATATACCTAGCAACCTTCTGAACAGTACATAGAGTTATAGAGGTTATTTACCAAATGAAAATCATGATTATTTCTGATTATAAAATCACCTTTGAGTAATTTCTTATTTTCTTCTTTCTAGTTTTGTTTCTTCTTTGTGCTAGCTGTTTCTTAAAAATATGAAGACACTTAAAATATTGATAATATAAAAGTGTAGATTATAAGAACAGCACTCTCAATAGTATAACTTGCTAATACAAACTCTATTAAAGAAAGATCATTGTGTCAATACGAACAGAATTTTTGTGTGTTAGGCTTTGGAGAAAAGTTGGCAAAGAACCTGCTCTCCTGGGACATCTAAAAAGTGAGACAGGACAAAAATGAAGTCAAGAAACAGTTTCAGCAATCCCCAAAAGAAGATAAAAACATTACACTCAATCACAGAAAAATTGGGAAAGATAGCCAATTTAAATAAAGGGAAGTAATAAATTATCACTCTATTGACTTTGCTGTGACCAATGAAAAGGAGGCTCTCAGGGAGGAATAGGAAAGGATAGTTGTAGACTACTTTGAAACTGTAAAAAACATAAGAATCTGGTACGCTGGGAAACTGCTAAAGTTGATTTAAGATATCATGATGTGAAGGTCTAGATTTGATGTTAAAATTGCAACATTTGTATTAGAAAGTGATCTTTAAAAGCTGCTTTATAAAGGAAAGAAGAATCATTTGAAAGATACTAAACATCAAAGATTAGGTATGTGTTAATTGTCAGTCTGATGTATTGATAATGCATTGGAGGCCCCTAGCATGGAACTTCAGAACCCTAGAAGAGAAATGAAAATGGCCAAGATGAATCCAGAGATTCTTTTAATACCACACTGGTGTTGGAGTGATGCCTACTGAAAGAATTAACAGGAATAGCCGAAGGACAAGAAGGAATGATGTTTCCCATTCAAATTCTGCTTTGATTAATTGAGTGGTGCCACCAAGCACTGAGAAAAAGAATGGTTTGGAGACAGAGAAAATTAAGAATAGGAAAAAATAGAATAAGAATAAAAGAGTATGAAGAGGAAGATGAAGAAGAGGAAGAGGAAGAAGAAGAAGAAATAAGAAAGAAGAAACCACAAAAACAAACAATAGAGGAGAATGTAAACCAAAGATAGCTGCCAATAGCAAGTAACTCAGAAATTTAAGTTCAACATTAGTGTCTGAGCCTTGAGAAGGTACTGTAGAGAAATCTGAGCTACAAATTATCACAAATACATGATTCTGTACCATGTTCAAGGTCTACATCTTATTTTCCACTGATTGCACTGATACAAAATGACAGGCACAGGGGACATAGCCAGCAGTCTTCAGTCACAGGATTTTTCTTATTACTCCATGCTTTGACAGAAGTATTCAACAAAGAGACTTATGAAACTCTCCTTTAGCTAGTCACTCTTGACTAATGGAGTCTTCAACCAAGCCAGGAACAGGAGGTGTTTGCCCAAGAACATCCAATCTGTATCTCTCCATGAACAGTAATGAATGGCACTGAGAAGTGCATTGCTCAGAGCACCTTCATTCACTATCCTTGGAATGTGAAGGGTAAGTGGATGTTTATTCATTCATGAAAACTCATTTATTTTATGAAGAATTCCAAAATAGAGTTCTTTTCATAGCTGACAGTTTCTAGTGATGAGAATGTGGTTTTATTTTCTTTTTGGCATCCCAGTATTCTGCAAATTACAGAACCTCCACAGAGCAGGGCTCTTGACCTTCAGGCTATGCTCTTGGAAAACATAAGCTCTGAAACTATGGAGCTTAAAACTATACCCCACCTTCTCCTATAGCTCTCTCTTTTTTTGAAATGTATTTGGTAATACTTACACAGGATCATATAGCTAAATCACAGATTGAACAAGAACAATGAGTAGTATTTGCTGCTACATGCTACCTCAGTGTTTAAACACCAACATGGAATAAGTATTAATATAAAAGAATATATTTTACAATAACATAAGTCTTCTCATATGTACATAGGGAAATTATCATTAAGCAATGAACTGGAGTGTTGGAGGAAGGTCTAATACATTGCTTCTGATAGGCTTATTTCAATGCTGAGATCTGGTTACCTTCCCTCCTGAGGCATTCTCTTGATTGGTTAGTAAAAGTTGCTGATGGTCAATTATCTGGACAGAAAGAGTATAGGAAGATGGGACTTCCTGAGATGGAAACAGGAACCCTGCTATTTTACAAAGAGGAAGCTCTTTTTCTGCTAGAAGACATGAAAGTAGACAGATGTGTTTGAGAGCTCTGGAAGGCAACAACAGGCAACATGACTGTTTGGAATTAAAAGATCCAGGTTAACTTAGATTAGCTAGTTAAGAGTCTGCACAGCTAAGGGCTAAGCATTGAAACATTAAAAGGTCTTGGTGTATTTAATTTTGGAGAAAGGACTGTGGTGGCTTATAGACCAACAGACTGAGAAATCCAGGCCTATTGGTGCTGAACCCCAGCAACTGTCCCTCCCTGGAGCCAGCAATTCTGCTGGTCTAATATAATAGTTGATAGTTATTAATAAGTATCCAGTAGCTACCTGTCAGTTTTGCTGCCATAGTGCACCACCAGGTCATCCCTCCAGGCATGTATATATATATATATATATATATATAGACTTCTAAGGCAAGTAAAGCCGCCTGTTCCACTTATAACAACTTATAGTTATTAATAAAGATATTAGTTAATAGAATTTTGGTTGCAGGTTGTGAAGGCCACACTTGATCCAGGGCTTTTCCTCAGGATGGGCCATGCTGCCAGTTAAGGTAGGCCAGGCCAGCCGGCTTCCCACCAGCCCACTAACTGCTCTGCCAGCCTAATCTTATAGCTTATACTTATTAATAAATAAAATTGATAATTAAATTACAATTTCACTGGAGTGTTGAAATGCATGAAAATACTGGTTACTTGGTAAAATTTTGTTATTTTTCCATTTTCTTTCCCTTGCTTATTTTCCAAATTTTAATATTTGTCTCGTGTTCTTCAACATTAACAAATCTAAGTGGTACATAACAGAACAATGTGTCCTAAAAAAAAGGTATCCACCCTAATTCAGGAGAAGGCCAAGCATCCTAAGCACACAGACCAGGGTGATACAAATACCTTGCCTTCATACCACAAAAGTCTATAAAACATGGACCCAGGCTTAGCCTGTTGGATAAAAGGCTCAGACTCCCTAATTTTTCATGAAGTAGTGACAATTTGATGATACTGTGGGTGCTGCAGCACATATATTTGTCAAGTGAAACAAAGAACTGTGCTGTCAATTTTAAAAATAGACTCCTTCAATGGGTATTCTGCTTCATCCTCTTGTCTCTATTCAGATTTAATGTTCTCTTCACTATAAGCTTACACAGATTGTATTTTTGAAGCCAATGAAAAATGCTTGATGTGAGCTATGTAAGGCTAGGGAGAGGGAGAGAGGGGAACAAGGTGTAGCAGCCAAGAGGGCAAATTTCAAAATGGGTACATAACACAAATGCTTGGATTATATAGGGAAGAGCAGCCCAGGCCCCTGGACTGGAGAGTAGAGGGTAAGTGTTAGGGTGTGGCAGCCAGGAGCACCCTGTAACAGGTAGGGGCTGAGAGATGCTGAGAAAACCTGGTGGCCAGGTTCATTTTGATATCTTAAATTGGCACCTCATCTATTTGTCCCAGGATTTGGCACTTAACTGTGTATACTAATTAGTATATACTATACATTAACAATCCTTTATTTTTTTTTCCTTTAGAACATGTAGTCTTTCCATGTTGTCTTTTGAATAATTTTTGGTAACTGTAAGGCCGAAGGACAAGGTTTTATTTCTGTTCATATGACACAGGGTTAGAAGACTTTAACTGTAGAAATTTCACCAGAAAAACAAAACAAAAAACCAACCAAACAAACAAAAAAACTCTTTATCCTATAGCGGATCACCTTTCTCTCTGCCTGCCTTCTATAAAGATGATTTGAGAAATACACACTAACAACATTATTACATGTTGGAATAGCATATTTTCATTCCTAAAAATTTTCAATTATATATCTTAATTTATTTTTGAAATTCATCAAAGTAAAATGTAAGTAATCATACCAGAGCTTAGCTACTACAAAATATGTGTTGCAGCTACTGTGGAATATATGAAGAAAATATAGGGCTTTTTTGTATTACTAACAAAGGGGTAGGCAAGTCCTTCATAATTCCTGCTCTACAATCAATGTCTGTCAGAGAAATGGGGCCAAATGGCCGAAGATCGATGCTGTAACATATGGAGAGAAAATGGGAACTGTCCAGGCAGCCACTGGTATGTCATTTCTTAGTTTTGGAAGCTGCAGGCCCTGTACTTCCTATATAATCAGATATATTTATCCCTCTCAGGTCTCTGAGGTGGTTGAAGAATAGATAACTAGAGTCTCATAGTTAAATTTTGAGTTGTTTAGGAATCAAAAGGGTGTTCTGGATCTAAGAAGATGGTTTTTTTTTAATAATTTATTTTTTATTTCTTCAAGTTACATCTCAATCACAATCCCCTCCCTACTCCCCCCTCCAGTCCCACCCTTCCACCCTCCTCCCCCTCAACCCCCCCATCCTCTTCCCTTCTTTTTTTTTTTTTTTTTTTAGTTTAAGGTATTTCTTTTTTCCCCCAACAGCTCTCCCTTTCAGTCCAAAAAATGGTTCTTTTTCTTATAACTATAAATACAATACAAAACAACAGAAATAAATAGGCCACAATTATAAGAGTTATATGGCTTAGCATACATTCCCAATGTCCAGTCCTGATTTCAACATTCTACTATCTAACCATCTCCATGATTTTAAAGTTCTATATCTAACTCAGCTTTCATACTAATTTGCCTCATAATTTTAAAAATATCTTCTTAGATCCAGAACACCCTCTTGATTCCTAAACAACTCAAAATTTAACTATGAGACTCTAGCTATCTATTCTTCAACCACCTCAGAGACCTGAGAGGGATAAATATATCTGATTATATAGGAAGTGCAGGGCCTGCAGCTTCCAAAACTAAAAAATGACATACCAGTGGCTGCCTGGACAGTTCCCATTATCTCTCCATACATTACAGCATCAATCTTCAGCCATTAGATTTTTTGATATCGAGACATGTCAGCTCCTGACAGCACCCCCTATTCTACTCCAAGTAGAAGATGAGCATCGAAGAATCTCCAGTGGGAGATGATTGAATTGGTGGTAAGCCATTCTCTTGGCAAGAAAAACCCCTTGCTTCAACTGTAGACAGACTTCTGTCCAAAAAGGACAAAACTTGGAAGCAGATAAGTCGACAGCCTAGCTCTGCCAAGACAGGGTAGGTAAGTCCTTCATAATTCCTGCTCTACAATCAATGTCTGTCAGAAAGAAGATGTTTTTAAAATTGTGATGAAAGTTAGGATGAAAGTTGAGTTGGATATAGAACTTTAAACTCATGGAGATGGGTAGATAGTAGAATGTTAAAGTCAGCTGCCAAATACGTATAGACTGGATATTAGGATTGTATGCTAAGTCATATAACTCTCATAATTGTGGCCTAATTACCTCTCTTGTTTTGTATTGTATTTATTGTTATGAGAGAAAGAGTCATTTGTTGGACTGAAAGGGGGAACTTTTGGGGGGAAAAAGATATACCTTAAACTTAAAAAAAAAGGAAGGGGATGGGTGGGTTGAGGTGGAAGAGGGTGGGATTGTGGGACTGGAGGAGGAGTAGGGAGGAGGTTGTGATTGAGATGTAACTTGAAGAAATAAAAAATAAATTAAAAAAAGCACTAAAGATGTAATGAAGCCTCTTGGAAGAAATCCAAATTCCTCCACGTCCACTAATTCTTTGAAATCAGAATGGACACTCAAGTTACATTTTTCCCTAAAAACAATCACACTATACTAGCCCATAACATTAGAATATGTGCTCAAGTACTGACCACTCAGAGTAAAGGCAGGAGACCTCTTTACACTGGAACAAAAACACAGCAGGACATTCAAAGAATGTCTTTGCTTAAGCATGTCCACATATCCTTCTGGAGAAATAAACCCTAGATCTGTTTCTACTATTAGTCCAGAATTTTCAGTGGCTGGTGATGTTAATTTAGACACATCTATAAAGAAGAGGATTGTTGGTGATGAATTAATATAACATTCACAAAGCATGGGTAGATTATCATGGTATCAGACATAACTATAAATCTAAATTACCCATAAACATATGTGGGGCATAGACCTTTCTTCATTTGTTTTCATCTTTATCTGAATAAGGATGCCAAAGAAATCTTTTCTGAAGAAAAGCTAATTCCAGTAAAGAGTTTTTTCCTCCTAAACTGTGAGTTATGCTGAACCGTGTGTTTACATTTCATGCTCTAATGCTTTTACAATACTAGGTGTTGATTATTTTTTTGCATATTAAGCATGCCCTTCTGTGTACAATTTCCTAGAGTCAGAATGAGAGCAGCGTTATGTACATGTATAGAAAATGTATATGTGAATGTGTATGTGTGTGTAAAGTTTTGTGTAGTTCATCCTTGGACTGGAGGAGCTTACTCCTCAGTGAGTTATGTAAGGCTAGTCAATCTTAAAAGGACAGGAGTCCATGATGGTTTCCTCAATCATTTTTTTTCTGGATTTCTAATGTAAATGGAAAATATTACTTCCACTAGGGAAGGGACAGATAAAACTATTATTCAGGAACACAAGCAAAGTGAATTAAATTTCACTTCATGAAATGTGTCAGAGACGCTGGAGATCTGAGGACAGTTTTTCAGGATTTTATTCACAGCAACATATGCCCCTTCTCATTCACTTCAACCCAGAGAAATTTCTTCGTGAAGCTCCATTGTAACTTGTGGCTTGTGGTGGTAAAAAGTAGTACATGAAGATTGAGATTTTTTTCCTCAGAGTAATCCTCCTACATCTGCAAAGTACCTAAGAAAACGGAGAACAAAGTTGGCATTATTGTGCCTATTTTTTAAACTGAACTAGTTTCTTAAGTTTATTGCTATTTTTTCATTAGTTTGACATTTTATTTTTATTTTTGTTTTTATTTCAAGTATATGGGTATTTTTGCCTGAATGTATGTCTGCGTCACATGCCTGCTTCATACCCACAGAAACTAGAAGGGGACAGCAGATCCAACTGGAGCTTCAGACAGTTGAAAGCTGCTGTGTGGGTGCTGGGAATCAAACTCCCTTCCCCTGGATGAGCAGCCAGGGTTCTTTAAATGCTAAATCGTCTCTAGAGCTCCTAATGTGATGGTTTTTATTTTACTGAGAGTTTAAGAATATAAAGAAAGCAACTGAATACAAAATCTTCTTTGAACAATGCATCAGTAGAGAGGATGCTGTTATCTGTTGTTCTGTTATAGACATCAAACTTCAGTGACAGTTGCTATACTGACCAGGGACAGCCTGGATCAGTTGTCCAGCCCCTCATTCAGCCCTGACATTTCACAATTTAATTAGTACCCACAGCCCAGCTAGAAGGAAGCTATTTTTTTTAACATAGTTTTCAGACCATAAGCTAAAATACACAGGATTAAGATTAATGATTTCTTTATTATCACAAAACTAACAAGTAAAATACATTTCAGTCTTTTTAAAGATAATATTGTAACAGAATGAGAAGACAATTTTAGTAATGGAAAAAGTCACTTTAAAGAGGAACAAATTACTACTTTTCTTAATTTTTAAAAAATATTTATTACAATAGAAAGAACCATTTGTTGGACTGAAAGGGGGAGCTGTTGGGGAGGAAAAGATATACCTTAAACTTAAAAAAAGGGAAGAGGATGGGGGGTTGAGGGGGAAGAGGGGTGAGAGGGTGGGACTGGAAAGGGGAGTAGGGAGAGGATTATGATTGAGATGTAACTTGAAGAAATAAAAAATAAATTATTTAATAAAAAAGAAAAAAATATTTAGTTATTTTCCTTCTACATGTTTGGATTTTTATTTGTTTATTTGTTTGGTTTTTGCTTGTTTTCATGTTTGCCTGCATACATATCTGTGCACCACTTGAATGTCTGCCAGAAGAAGACATTGGGTCTTCTGGAACTGAAGTTATAGTAAGTTGTAAACTGTCATGTAGGTTCTGGGAATAGAAATCTGGTCCTCTGGAAGAACAGCCAACTCCCTGAAGTCTAAGCAAGCTCTATGTCCCCTACTCTGTGTATTTTTGTTGTTGTTATAAACATTTTTTTGTTTTATTTTTTTTGAAATAAGAATTTCTCTACGTAGCCTCAACTTTCATGGAGCTTGTTTTATAAACCTGATTGACTTCAAATATAGATGTCCGTCTGCCTTTGTCTCTTGTGTTCTGGAACTAAAGGTGTGTGCCACTATTCGCCTCAAATCCTAATCTTTCTAATTAGAAAATATAGCATGATTTCAATAGACTTTGATTAGAAACTATAGACATGATTGTCTTATATTTTTGTAAACCAGCGATAAAATTTTGCCAAGTTTTTTATTTATAAAAAGCTTCATTGAATTATAAAGTGAGTTTCATGAATTATATGTCTATTTAAAATAGGAAAACATTAAAAAACACATTATATATATATGTATATATGCTAGAGATAAACATATTATAAGTTGAGTAGTTGTCCATTCTACAATGTTCCACTACAAAGCTTGACTTCAGCTGTGTGAAGAGACCACAAGAAGGATCTTGTGTGTTAAAACATACACTTTAGCCTGCTAAAATATGAATTTTATTTGAGCATACAAGACAAAATTTTTTATTTGTTAAAGTCAAAGCAATGTTTGGTGTATTCCCATGGATAGCTCCTATTAGGAGGTGATTTGGTCATTTTTTGTTTCTTAAGCTTATTATTTCTGTGACAAACCTGGGACATAGTAGCTTAGACTGCTTGGTGAGTTCTAGAACAGTGAAAAACCCTGTCTTAAAGTGAAGGGCAAAAGCAAACAAACAAATTGAAAGAGATGGACAACACTTGAGAACAACACCTGAGTTTTTCCTCAACTCTCACATATCTATGCATGCACTCACATACACACACACACACACACACACACACACACACATACACACACACACACACACAAACAACACCTAAATACATACACAAATCTTATCAAAAAGGAGATACTGTCTTTGGAATAAGAGGTACACCATGTTCCAATCATGCTGAAGAAGCTGTCTTGGTGATCAGTGGTCTGGTTTCATTACCGATGCTGCATGGTGAGATTGCATGCCGGTCATTACTTAAATTCTAGACCACAACTACAGATGGTTTTGACCCATTCTGAAGTTAAATGAAGGACAAATATTACATCTTTCTAATTTGAGGATTAGTTAAATGTATTGGCTTGAAGGCATTAATGTGAAAGATTTATGCCCACACAAGCTGACCAGACATCATTGTTCAAGTATTTCTTACTACCCTTAACTGTGTACATTGTCGTTTTAATGATGAACAAAACAAAACCAAAAGAAATGTCTGATTGTTTTATAAAGATAACTAATTTTAATTTCACAATTGAAATGCTATATTGACTGATGCAATATTTTGATATTACTAAGAAGTTTATTTCTATCCATTATTCAGGAAGTGAAACAATGAGGATAAGAGAACTGTGGGTCAAATTCACTGTAGAATTGTTTGGGGGGTGCTGCTTTTTGATCACTCTCCCCTGGCAGGACTGCAGTGCCTGGCCTCAGTGGAAGAGGATGCACTAGGCCCTGATTCAATGTGTTGGGATGGGATGGACTGGGCCAAGGGGGACTCAACTTTTCTGAGGAGAAGTGGAGGGGGGCTATGAAGGAGAGACCCTGAGGTGGGAGGATGAGGCTGTGATCAGGATGTGAGATGAATAAATAAATAAACTTATACATTAAAAAATAAAAATAATTAATATATTTAGCAACATCAACAAAACAATGGATGAGGAGAAGTCATGTTAAGCGTGATTCCTAGGAAGAACATTAGACATCAGCCCCTATACATTAGTATTAGGCAGAGGTTTATGACATGATGTTTTCAATGGCTCCTAAAATCATCCAAAACCATGCCTTTGTCTGCTCCATGTTATTAAGAAGACATATTTGATTAGCTTAGAAAGTAACTATAATAGCTAGAGTCTCATAATTTAATTTTGAGTTGTTTAGGAGTCAAGAGAGTGTTATAGATCTAAGAAGATACTTTTAAAATTGTGTTGCAAGTTAGTATGAATGTTGAGTCAGATATAGACCTTTAAACTCATGGATATGTTTAGATAGTAGAGTGTTAAAGTCAAGTACCAAATACATATGGACTGGTCATTGGGAATGTACGTTAAGCCATATAACCCTCATAAATATGGCCTAATTACCTCTGTTGTACTGTATTGTATTTGTTATTTTAAGAGAAAGAGCCATTTGTTGGACTGAAAGGGGAAACTGTAGGGGGAAATAAGATATACCTTAAACTTAAAAGAAAAAAAAAGGGAAGAGAATGGGGGTTGAGGGTGGGAGGGTGGGACTGGAGGGGGAATAGGAAGGGGACTGCTATTGAGATGTAACTTGAAGAAATAAAAAATAAAGGAAAAAAAAAAGAAGACACATTTGAGCAACTTTGAACAGTTGACAGGATATATTGAATTAAGAAATATGTATGTCAATCTAAAAAAGTAATTTCTTCCAGCAGAGCAAAGCTGACATGAAGGAAGAAATGTAAAGAGTCCAGATCCAGTCGGAAGTTGTTTAGGAGACCAATCAACGGCAAGTGGCCTCCTGAGCTTCTGATGGCCCTTATGCACCTGGTGAGCTTCTACCTAGTCCTCAAACACTGTGCTGATGAAATGTCAAGTGTCCTCATTGAGGGAGAAGAGTTCCCAGGATTAGTGTAGCTTCTGTGCGTACTGTGGAAAAGGTTTATCTGAAATGCCACATTTTGCAAATGCAGACTTGAGGATTTATAAAACGTGAGAATGTTTAGCAAATTTGAGAGACCTAAGGGCAATGATAATCCAAAAGTGATTAATAATTCATGTACTTTTCAATGAAGTCCACTGTTTTGTTGAATTCAAAACATTACATTTCTGGTTTGTGAATGTCCCTAACTTATAAGCAATAGTTGTAACACAACTCAAAGTGCTGTATGTTCTTTCCACTGGGAACATGTATACACAAATCCCTACTAACAGCAGGAAACAAGGAGCATATTTTCATTTCTTTTCTGAGTGAAATAAAACATCTGTCATGAGCTACCTAAATTTCAAAATAATTGACAATGTTAAGAAATATTTAATATTCCTCTCATAAAACACAATATGTTCAAAAGGATTAAATCTAATTAAAATTGTATGGTCTTAAATTTTTATTTAACTATTTTTAACTAGAATGATGAAATTTGATTTTCTCTACCTCAAAAGTTCCGTATATGATAATAAATGCAGCTGTAGCATATACTATCTGTAACAGTACATAGAACATTGATTTCATTTGTATTAGAAAGTTAATACACTTTTAAAAAAATCAATGATTATGTCTTACTCTTTTCTAGTTGCCTTTTGGGTGCACTTGAATGCCAAGATAAATAATATATTTTCTTAAAATGAATCCAGTCATATGCCTGATGATAATTATGATGATAATGTAATACCCCCTCCTTTCAGAATCTAGGATTACTAATTTTTCTTCTGTGCTTTCTCTAATTGAGTGTATTAAGAACAATGAGAGAAATTTTAAAACAAATCATATACCCAATTCTGACAGGAACTGACTGGCACATGTACTTTAGGCCACAGCTAACTGTGCTGCAGAGAATACAATCCTTCCCTGAGCATTGCACCCTACTATGACACTTAGTCCTCATAGTACCACAAGTAAACTCTTTTTTACAATTTAAGATGTTGAAGTGTTGAACAGGTACAGAATTGAAGTGATCTGATCAGAGTCTCACACCCATTAATAGGTGAAGTCCAGTTGATTATTCCAATCAAATTATAGAGGATACTTTCATCAAGATGAAGTACTGCAGAAGCTTGATATGTCCATCAAGTATATATTTTGATTAAAGTTATAATTTTAATAGGCAAATAATAGATAAGCAAATACAAAACAGATAAAATGCAAGAAGCAGAGATACATTTAGAGAGAAAAGTTAAAATAGAGAGTAACTACTCCTCTGATGGAGGATCTAAGCTAAGATATTGCTAAATCAGCCTTCTGTTATTTTATCTTTGTGCTAGTTATTTTGTCACCAACTTGACACAAACATAGAACTATATGGAAAGAGGGATGTCAACCTTGATCAAGTCATCTTGGATGATAAGGAATCAGGTTGATCAAGGCCTGAGGAGCCAAACTAGTAAGTAGCACCCTCCTTGGCTTCTGTCTGCAGGTTCCTGTCCTGCTTGAGAACCTGACCTGACTTTTACTGGACGATGAACTACAAAATGTAAGATATAATCAACCTTTCCCCTCCCAAGTTACTTTCCATCACTATAACAGTAACTTATTTGCCTAATGAAATTGTCTCCAAGGCTTACTGCTTCTTTCTGCTAACTTGGGCCTAGTCTTGGAAGCTTCTAGCTTCTATACAATTTGTTCTAGGCCTAGAATGTTTTCCATCTCTGAGACTTACTGCTGAATAAAGTTACCCTTTCTTGTTCTTTCTGAACTCTAGCTGGCTGGTTCAAATCAGCTGTTATGACTCAAACCCATCTACATGATGGCTGATTCAATCTGGCTCCTCTCTAGGCCTCTGATTGAATTGCTCTGTTCAATCTCAAACTAACTCAAGCAACTATTCTAATCTCCTGGCTCCTTCTCATTTTCCAACTTGTTCTGTCTTCACCTATGTCTAGCTTGTTTTCTCTGCAACCTGTTTGTGTAAAACTGTTCCTGTAAATACTGCCTCTGACCTATGAACTGAACTGCCATGAACTCCACTCCACTCCACTGCCTCTCAACTCACCTACTCACCCTAACTGATTAGAACTCAGAGATCTGCATGGTTCTGTCTCCTGAATGATAGGATTAAAGGCATGTACCACCATGCCTAGAACTATTTTTTTCTTTACCTGAAACTTGTTCTATACTAGGCTTGCCTTGAATGCAGAGATCTATTTGCCTCTGTCTCCTGGGATTAAAGGTTTGTCCATATTCCAGCCAGATCATATAGACCTAGAAGGTCTTTGGATGTAGTCTGTAACCAGTACAGTTATGTTCTGAAATAAAATTCCTCTACACATCATGGTATTTTATTACAGAAAGAGAAAACTGAATTATGGGAAAAAATGTTACCACTATTGTTTTGACAGATCTTACATGTCAGATGAGGGGGAAGACTAGAGGGTTTGGAACTGTGGGCTAGAAAAGCCATTGAGTGTTCTGAACTTAATGGGCAGTTATGGGATCTCAGAAGATAATGGTGTCAGTACTGCAGATGTTAGAGGCTTGGTTTGTAAAGTTTTAGAGAGAAATAAATACCTTTTGGGGCTGTTCAATATTTTAAATTAAGAATCCCTGGTTCTGATCAACTGAAGCTGAAGAATTCTTTGCTTTAACAAGAGCCCAGAACCATTGAAGTGAAGCCTCTTCTTTGCTGGAGCAATCAGTGCTGGTCAGTTGGAGCTGAAAAGTTAGCAGTGATTAAAAGATGCCAGCATCACTGAGGGGAAGTCTTCTGGAAAGTGTTTCTTCCGAGTCAGCACACAGAAACTTTGGTCCAAGGCTGTATCTTGTACAGAAAGTCAAACTTCATATTGTGTAAGAGTTTCTTAGGTGCTACTGGCTTGCTTTGAAGGCATGGAGAGGAGCTGAGGCTTGCACTCATGAGAGGACAGGAGAGGCCACTGGTGAAAGTGTTGTCTCAGTTGAAACAGAAACCCAGGGATTGGAGAGGTTATGAAAAGAATTTGAGGCCTTGGCGTCATGTGTATCGAGTCCTGGAAGAGAACCCAGGAGAGGCTATTGTTGAAGGTATAGCCCAGCTGGAGTGGAGATCCCAACATTTTGGAGATGCTAGTACCAGGAGTTGCCCATCAGTGGCAGCTGTACTTGTGGAATGCAGCATCTAGTCAGACCCTGTAAAATATTGTGTTGTATGCTGTGAATAGCAGACCTGGAGAAATGTAGCTTTTCAGAGCCCAGGGAGCAGGATTATAAGTGGGCCCCAGACTTCAAAAGCTGAATTGTTGGATTTGGGGTTTTCTTTGATTTAATTGTATAGTAATAAAGTATATAACATTGTTTATTTTATTGGTGCCCCCAGTTAAGAGACTGTGGGATTTTAAAAATTATATATGTTTTTGAGCTTTGGGGAATGAATAAGAAAGTAAAGATTATAATTTAATAAGTGTCATGCTTGTGCATCAACTTAACAGACAATTATTATACTTTTTGTTTTGTTTTGTTTTTGTCAACTTGACAGACACCTGGACATCTCCCTGAAGAAAGGATCTTGATTGAGAAAATTCCCCTATAATATTGGCATGTACCTTAGTCTGTGGGGGGTATTCTTAATTAATGATTGAAATGGAAGAGCCTAGTCCATTGTCCAATGGGAAGGTGATCTTGAATGGTATAGCAACCAGGCTGAACAATTTATAAGGAGCCAACTCAATAAACAGTTCTCCTCTGTGGCTTCTGCCTCAGTTCCTGCCTCTGGGTTCCAGACCTCCTTAAATTCCTACCCTGACTTCCCTGGAAGATGGACTGAGTCATTTCCTCTGTAATTTGCTTTCCATCATGGTGGTTTATCACAGCATTAGAAACCCTACAATAATCTACATTTTATTCATGATTTTATTTGTAATTATATGTATAAGACTGAACATCATCTCTAAAGCCTAAGGTTTTACTAGAGAGCTTCATTTTTTATTTCAGTTTCAGTAGGCACTAGTCGATCAGATCCGTGAAAGCAGTCTATCCCCAGTTCTGTTCCAAAATAATCTTATTCTAGATTTCACAGAGCTTAAAAAAAAGACTGTTATATAATCACTGATTATAAAATTTGCTGTTGTTTATAGTGGTGTATTGTTCACCTGAGAAAATATTCAAAGAAAGAAGAAAACACATACAAAAGGTTTGGAACGTAATTGGTACTGTGCCTGATTCCAAGCTCTTTAGCTTTGCCTTAGCTGCTCCCATTGTGGCACTGTATTAGCCTGACTGCAGCATCTCTGTTCCTAACTCTGTCCTCCCTGCCATCCTTTGGTCTCCTAGATCATGCCCCTTCCACCCTGGAAGCTCTCCTTCTTGGCCTCCACTCTGATGACAGAACGTCTCTGTAACCCCTTGGAGTCTCTGTTAATATTACTTTACAATTACACTCTTGATTTATGCTTTTCATACATAGATAAAAGATTATTTAGAATTACTGGATTATCACTGATTTTCAGTTTATTAAGTTTATGCAATTAAAATAATATAAAGCTATTCAGCATTTTAAAGTTCAAAATTTTAAATTGTTATCCCATTTTATTTAAACCAAGGCAAATAAGAAAAGACATCTTTATTGTGCTTGTAGTCATGTTCAATTAACCTTAAATTAGAATATAAAAATACCTTTAAACACATGTAAAGACTTGTAATTAAATTTCCTTTAATTTAGTGAACTATACTTACAATTTTAGGTATTCTTATTATTGGTACCACAGGAATGACAAGGTAAGCTTATATATTCAACCTTCCAATCTTTGAAAGGACTTTAATATCTTTTGTAAATGTAATATTATTTGCTTATTTTGATTTTTTTTTTATTTTTTAAAGATTTATTTATTATGTATACAGTGTTCTGTCTACAGATATATCTGCAGGTCAGAAGAGGGCACCAGATTTCATTATGGATGGTTGTGAGCCACCATGTGGTTGCTGGGAATTGAACTCATGACCTCTGGAAGAGCAGCCAGTGCTCTTAACCGCTGAGCCATCTCTCCAGCCCCAACTTATTTTGATTTTTAAAGACTGAACTCTATCTACATTGCAATACGTAGCTCATAGGCATTCATCTTAGTAAGACTTTGGTAAAGGTAACATATACACCAAACAAACATAAAACACTTTTTAGTCCCCAGAATGTCACTTTGTATTAGACTACTTAAAGAACTAAATTGACTTAGTGATTCAGTAACTATATGCAATATTGTCATTAAATTTTTGTTAAATCTATACTTACTTATTCTTTATATGGAAAAATAATCACTTACCCTCTAAAGTAACTCTTCCTAATCCAAAATGATTTCACCCTGCAGAGTTAAGTTTGCCAAAGTGTGGGAAAATATTTTGATTCTTACAACCATAGCAATATAAGTGGGACCCTACCGGACAAGGTCACTGTTAAACATCTTATAATCTACAAGACTACATTTTTCCTCAAGACAGTATTGTGAACCTCAAATAGTAATGATGCTGATACAGAAAAAAAAAATCTTTTCTAAAAGATTCCAATTAACCATCTCAAAACTAAATTGGTCCCAATTTTGTTTATGTGTGTGTGTGTGTAGATATATATGATTATAAAATTTACTGATTTATATATACAAATATATAGACATATACTTGTATATATATCATATAGAAATAGCATAGATACTTTATAAAATAAATATGTACATGCTACTTATAGATTAACTGTTAGAGTTTAGGAGTTGAATGCTCCCAGAGTTGCATATTTTAGTGGCTTAATCGTCCATGTAGGACCCTGGTGAGGTGTACTGACCTTTATGATCTTTGAAGAAAAATACATTTTTTGTCTGTGTGTAGGTTAATTGTTTCAGAAATTATGTTAAAATTCTGTTATAGTGGTAGAAAGTCAACTAACAGACCACCCTCACAAATATATCTTAGGCTTTTTTTTTTGTGAATGTACAAAGATATCTGTCTTCTGCTGTGCACAAATGCATTTAGGGTAATTCTCAAACTGCCTCTCTGATAATGGTGCTACATTAAAAATGACATAATTTGATTCAACTTTGTCAATGACTTGAAAGAGATTTTTATGTCTCATTCTTTAATCTTGAGTGATTTTCAATTTTGTTTTAAAGCACCAAATTTTAACATCATTATTATGATAACTGTACCAGGATAATTTAATATCTTCTATCTTTGAGAATCAGCTATAATTTATTCTTGCTTCTGTTGCCTCCATTTACTCTCCAGTATTCATTTACATTGCATCAAAAACACAGCATAACTTCCAAAGTAAAATAAACCACAGTTGAAATAGTTTACTGACAATTCATTATACACAAAATATACCAAGATCTGATTGCTGTAGCTCTCAAATGCTTCTAAAGTGTCTTTGCTTGTGTCTCTATACCTCTCTGTCCAACTAACTCCATACTGCCCTTTACCATAAATTAGCAATCTATCAGATTGTCTCCCTGTATATTCTTTCTCTGTTATATCTGAAAATTGTATTAAAATTTATTTTGCAAAAAGTGAAAAATGGTTGTATTTGTTTGGACTCAAGGCCTCCAGTGTTAGCTATTGCTGCAAGCTATGACCTCAGACTCCCTCAGTATCATATACCTCTGTGTTATTTAGCTAAATACATGTGTGTTTGCTGGATGGGCTTCACTGGGCTACCTAGTTTTGCTCATATTTATTTAGTGAGCCACTTGGGCATCATCAGTATGTCAGAGTCTTTTGTAATTAGGGTGTTCAAAGACAATTCAGCTGGTGTCACCCAGCTAGAAACATCTACGCCCTAACACACACAGCCTCATCCTTTACATCCACGTGTAAGTATGGGCTTAACTTTTTTGGAAATTTAGCATAGTCACAGTGTGCGAGAAGAAATATGTAAGACTTCGTGTGGCATAAATTAAAATACAATTTATTCCTCTTTATTCTACCAGCTGTTGAAATAGACAAAGACCAAATAAATGGGTGCAGTGAAGTCAGAGACAAAGAAGAACCATTTTTCACTTTTGCAAAATAAATTTTAATACAATTTTCAGATATAACAGAGAAAGAATAAACAGGGAGACAATCTGATAGAAGAAGAACCACCCTAACTCACATAGCTCCCCATGTTTCCCAAGTTTGCCTCATATATCTGATCTCCTGAATTTTCATCCATTGTTTTCTCCTATCTTATTTAGGAAAAACTTAATTTTTAAATTATTAAATTTAAAATTGGTTCTAATTTAAATCTTTATGCCTTATATTTTCTAGAATTCAAAGTTCATATCTTGTCTTAATCTGCATATTCTTAATTCCTAAGTGTAAATGTCACTCATTTAAGAATGTCAATGAAAAGGCATAATCTGCTTAGAATTTCAATGATTGGGTTTTTATTGTTCCTGGAATTTTTCTCGTGTACTTACTTCTAATTATTTTGCTAGCATGTCTCTGTCTAATTGACCATAAACCTTATGGTAGCTAAAGCTATAAGATTTTAATGTTATTATTCAATTAATTATTTTTGTAACAATTGCCTCCAAATGCTTATTTGTATAACCTGCCTTGCTTGTATATCCATTCATATATTTTTTGAAGGCATCTTGTCACAAGGAAAGAAAAGAAAAATGGGATATCTATGGAAAGTCTATGATATATTTAGCTGTTTCTTTTATATATATAACATGTGTAATTGTCAGGGGGATACATATTCTTATATAACTGATTTTAAGTCAGATATTGTTATTAAATGTTAAATCACTAAATTAATTATTAGACTTGGAACATAAGTAAAATCTAAATGACTGTTAGCTTTTATTCCAAATTTAATTTGTGCTGCATTAAAATAGCCTGCAGTTATTCTTCTTCCTTCCAAGCTCAAAAGTATAAATTTTCACTCAAAATTTTATATTTAATTTTACAGTACTCCGCCCTGGTTGATTGAGTCAGATTTTTCCTTTTTAAGAGAATTATATACTTTGGCTATAATTAAATGATGTATTTAAGCCTACTATAGAAAAAGTAGCATCCAAAATGAATACATGCATTTCCATTAATTAATAAAATTCTCTCAATATTGTTGAAGTGAAAGATGAGAATTTGAGGGGCTGCAAAAATGAGTCAAGTGGGTAACTCAAGCTAGGGGGATCCAAGATGGCAGTAGCCCACACAGACACATTTTGAACATGGGGAAAACAGCTATAACACAACAGAGTTATAAGATGCTGAGCTGAGTGGCACAAACATGCTTGGTTTCATCCAACTTTTAATGGTCTGTGGGCAAGACTTTCCTCTCCTCTCTCAGACACTCAGAAAAACAGATCAGTAGAAACCATGGAAGCCACTATATCCGGGAATCATCACCAGGAGAGGGATGGGGTAAGAGCCACTCAAATACCCAGCAAGCAGCTCCGAATCCCAGGCAGGGTTACTCACCAGCCTCCTGGTCTCCCAGATCCCATGCAGGCATTCCAACACCAAACAGAAGATTAGTGGAGCCATGGGAACAGGATATATTCTCATTGGAACCATTGTGGCCACGGGCCATAGCATGTACTAGGCTGCAGGGCAGCAGCAGATCTGTGGAGCAGCAGCAGGGCCACGGTGCAGTGGCGTTTTGGCAAATGCAAGCATATCTGGGCTTCCCCAGAGGGGTGTTGTACATACAGGCCCCTCTATTGGATTTGCAGTCACGTGGAAGAACACTGCAGCTAGACAGAGCAGCATGATTCACTTCAGGCAGCTGGTTACCCTGCTACACCACTGCAGTTTCCTGGGACTTGGAATACAGTGGCTCCAATTGCCAGTATACAAGGACAGCTCCAGACGTAGGAGTGGTGAGATAAGGGTAGGCAGAAAGGTGGGCGGCCAAGTTGGAAGGTGTCTTGGATCCCAAGAGTGTCCAAGCCCTGGGCAGATTGTGGGGTTATTATATTTGGCTAAATTGGTATTGATGATTGTATATTAATGCAAAATTAAGATTGTATAGGGCTACATCGGTATTGATCTTTGTATATTGATACAAAATTAAGATTATATTTGGCCACAATGGTATTGATCCTTGTATATTAATGTAAAATTAAGATTGTATTGGGCTACATCGGTATTGATCTTTGTATATTGATACAAAATTAAGATTATATTTGGCCACATTGGTATTGATCTTTGTATATTGATACAAAATTAAGGGTAATGCTTCTTAAAGGTATTGTTCATAGTAATACTTAAAAATGAAATGTCAAGTTTTGACCTCTTGCTACCAACCGACATAAACTGTTTAGGATAATTAAGAAACGGAAACTAATAGTCATGAAAACGTGTCATTTTGTTAGTTACTATGATAGTCTATCACAGTTATTTTCTAAGCTACTCAGAAACCAAGTTGCTAAGAGACAAGCAATATTTGCTTATCTAAATATAAGAGATAGATAGGGCATCTTCAAAAACCTCAAGAGATCTGCAGAATATGGCATTCAAAGATGTTTTCTTAACTTAAGA